>VMDR010000406.1:0-244256 GCA_007922815.1 Macrotus californicus | reverse complement strand
CAAGTCCCCCCTCTTCCTCCGCAGCTGCACCTCCAGCTCCCTCCAGAGCCCCAAGAAGCACCACCCAGGAAAGCTGCAGGGTGCCCCTAAGTCCCCTGTCCTTCCCACTGCATCCCTAGTATTTCCGTGTGTCAACTGTTAACTGAGTTGACCTCATTTCAGACTTTATTGCATATTGATTTTAAAATATGTCTGGTGAAATTACCCTTTCTAATAACATGTAGGAAGATTTTTAAATGACTTGAAAGCTATAGAGATTTCAGTTGTATATTTCACTGTGTGTTTTATGATGTCCAAGACTGGAAATACATTAAAACTCCTAACAATCTTCCCAGCCTGTGAAATTTGAAGTTTCCTGAATCTTCTTCTAGTGGTTTCACCGCAGCCACATTTCTGTGAATGGTCACTCAGGCATGTAGAATCTTACACACACACACACACACACACACACACACACACACACACACACACACACAGTCTTTAGGCAGCCGTGCACAATTTTTGTATGTGTAGGGTAATTAAACAAAGTGGAGCCAAATTATTCAGAAATACGAAACAGGTGGCCCAGAAGGAAGTCCAGTGTGGGGAGAGGAAGGGGGTAAGGGAAGGGAAGTAGCAAGGCTTGTCTTGACCAAGCGCTTGAGCTCCCTCCGGGCTTTGACTCCTGGGGTTGCGCTGAGGCGAGGAACGATTCAAAAACCAGGGGACAGGGAGGGGTCTCTGTTCACCTTCCTACGGGATTTTTATGCCTCTTGAGTAGAAACCCTTTGTGCAGCTACCCTGAAAACCTGGGTTCATCGGGAAGTGATGAGACTCATTCATTCCACTGAGTACTTCCCTGCTCAGTGGGCAAAGTGATGGGAGGTAGGGATTCCACCTTTCTCTGCACTCTGGTGAGCTACCAGCTGTCACACCAGTGAGCCACGGCAAGTACTCAGGGTCAGGGCTCTGAAAGCAGATGGTCCATGGCCAAGTCAGCTTGTCCCCAGCCCCCTTCTGGAGGCTGTTTCAATACCCCAACAATATCAGAAGGCTGAGCAGAATGAAGTCACACCTGGGCCAACAGGTTAACATTTGTCGGCATCCTGTTCATTTAATGCATCCACAGGGGTGCCTCCTTTTCCTCCTGCTAACCACCCTGGTTGTTGACACTTCTGTTCTTTCTTTCATTGGGCCCCACTCCGTAGAGGGGAATCTCGACATCTTCAGACTAGTTCTGTCCCCCATGTCAGCCAGGAGACCGAGACATTTACTCCTTGTCTTTCTCTCTTTGGTCAAGGCAAGAAAGCAGCTCTTATTTCCTTTTTTTGCTGGTCAATTAAATGTAATGACATTGCAGGAAGAGTTGTGGGAAATATTTCCCTGCAGATTTTTTTGGTTACATCCCAATTCTGTTCTGTGTTCAGACATGAAGATCAAGAAAGCAAACACCACAAATTCTGAGAAAACTCCATGGGGGGTGGGGGGGCATGTGGTCTCAGAACCTCCCTGGGTGGCCATTCCAAGAATATCTAGGCAAAGGTCACTCAGTCAGAGTCCAAAGTGACAGCAACGCCCCAATCGGCAAGATTTGGGGCTCTGTGTGTTATGGTGTGGACACCTAAAAACAGCCAACTTGAACTAAAAAACTGCTTTTACTCACCCAGTCCACCCAATGAAGGAAGAGTTGGCAGTTTTGCTCCTTGGGACATCAGCACCCAGATGTGGCTACTGGTGAAGGTGACGATGCATTGAGCTAAATGTGTATTTTTATTGTTTTTAATTCAATAAAACCATTTTTTTACAGTTTGACCACTACAAAATTACTTACAAGTACTATTCTTATTTGCCTAAGAACAAAATATTTGACAACTGGGACAAACGCTCCTTCACAACCACGATGTTTTCTTCCTTCCAGTTGCAGACATGGGAGAGATCTGTTTCAAAACACCAGTGGGCTCTGGCATGCAAAGCAGTTCCCTCACTTCTCCCACCCCGCAGTTCGCTGTCATCATCCGGGCGCCTCTCAGCGTGGTACTCAGAGTTGTGTCCTTCAGCACCGTGGCCCTTTGCCACTCACGTGGCCTCTCCCAGGAGCCTTCATGGTCTGAGGGTGTGCCTCCTGCCCCGCAGAGCCTCCGAGTGTGATCGCCACCCCACAGCCTCTCCCTGAGAGAAAGGGCAGCTGTTGGGAGAGCTTCCACAGGGACACGGGCTTTTCGGGGGGTGCGATGAAGGCCAGGGTGGGGTATTGGGAAGGAGGAAAGCACTGTCTCCTCTATCACCATGTCGCACATAGCTCAGACTCCTCAGGACAGAGGAATATGGGGAAATTAGGAAGAGAATTACTAACTTGTATTTGGAAGTGTGTGCATATGTGCGTATTCACCAAAAGCGAGTGTAACTCTTGGTCACCTGGAAGGATTCAGGTAAACGCAGCGGAGAGTGAGTGCAGGAAAAGCCTTGCTCCACAGTTTTCTGTTGCTACACAACAGATTAGACCAGAGCTGAGTGTCTGAAGACAGCACCACTCTTTCCCACGTTTCTGCAGGTCAGGAATCTGGGAGCAGCTTAGCCGGGCATCTCAAGGCTGCAGTCAGGGTCGGCTGGGCTCAGTCATCTGAGGGCCCAACTGGGGAAGGGTCCACGTACAAACTGACTCATGTGCTTGGTGGCAGGAGAGCAGCAGATTTCACAAGGCCCAGGGGACCAGACAGCTCTTACTGACCCTGGAAGAGTCCATTGAACAAATGTCTGGGTGGCTCAGGGCAGTGGTCCAGAGAAGAGAACGTCAAGGTGATGGCCAATGGCTAGTGCGTAAAGGCTCATTTCTAATCCAGCTGTTTCTATAACTTTATGGGATGTGTCTCAGGGCTTTGTGGCATAGAACGAACAAATACACGATCACTCAGATGACATATAGTAAGAAACCTTAAGGCAGACATGCGGTGGAAACAACCGACACGTTGGGCTGGTGAAGCAGAGACCTAAGGTTATGGATATCTAGAGCACAGGGGCCAGAGCTGTTTATGTCCGATAAGAGTTGACACTTGTTAATAAAACAAACATCTATTGAGCATCTAATACGTGCCAGACACTGTGCAAAGGACTTGACGGACGTCTGTTCGTCAGGTCCGCGCGTGCACTCGAAAGGGAAGCACTGTTGCCGGTGTTACTACTTGAATTTCACACAGAAGGAGATTCTGAGGTTAAGAGGGGTCAGAACCCTGTTCAAGGCCACTGTGTTCTTCCCCTGGGGCTGCCACTCCACAGTGTCACCGCACCATAACCCTGGGGACTGAAAGCAACAGAAGTCAATTCTCTCACCATTCTGGGGACCATACATCTGAAGTCAAGGTGTCCGCAGGGCCAGGGTCTCTTTGAGACTCTTGGTAGACTCCTTCCTCGCCTTTTCCTGGCTCATCCGTCAGTCCTTGGCATGTCACAGCTTGCTGCTATGTCACCACTGTCTTGGCCTCTGTGGTTACACGGCCTTCTCTGAGTGTTTCTGCTGTCATGTGGCATTCTCTCCTCCGTGTGGGCCTGTGTCACATTTCCCTCTTTTCATAAGGACACCACTTATATTGAACTAAGGCCACAATGACCTCATCTTAACTCAATTGCCTCTGCACAGTTCCCCTCTCCAGTAAGGACGCTGGTGTCGACATTAGGACCTCAGTGTGTTGTGATGGTTAATTTGATGTGCCACCTTGAGTGGGCCACTGTGTGCCCAGATTAAATGTTGTTTCTGGGTGTGTCTGTGAGGATGTTTTGGGGTGGAAATGGCATCTGAATCAGTGGCTCAGAGAAGTAGATTCGTGGTCCCCTAGGTGGGTGGTCTTCATCCAGGCCCCTGAGGGTGTGAGTAGCACAGACAGTAGAGGAAGGAGGGACTTGCCCTTTCTTTTTCCCTCCTTGCTTAAGCTGAGGCATCTCAGACATCTTCTTTTGCCCGTGGACTTGGATTTCCACGTCAGCCCCCCTGGTTCTCAGGCCTCCGGACTCCAGCTGAGCTCTCCCGCCATCTCTCCTGCCTCCAGCTCACAGACAGAGGTTGTGGGGCTTCCCAGTCCCTGTAGTCACATGAGCTGGTCCTCTAACAAACCCTCGTGTCTACGCATCCCCTTGTTCTGTTTCTCCAGAGAACCCTGATCTTTGTGTGTGTTAGGGGGAGGGACATAATTCATCTGAAAGGTAATGCCTGTCAGAGCCGGGGCGCACACTTAGCCGGCTCTGCCCAACAAGCCGGCCCGTGCTCTAGCCAGCCCGCAGCGCTGCCTCTCCCAGGTTGACACAGAGCTCGCCCTGGGGCGAGTGGCTGTTTTGACACATCTTCTTTGATGGCCATGATCTTAGCTCCAGTGGAAAGGAAAGTCACCCAAACTAATTGCCACGTGATGAAAAGTGACAAAGTATTGTTTGAATTTCAGAATGTTTTATAAGTTACTAATTGATTATCTTTTCATTTATTTGGGGGCAGATGCTGTCAGTGAGACCATAATGTAGATTGCCTGATGAGCTTAGGCCACGCTGTGAGGCCATCAAAGATTCTCTGATGTGAAAAAACACTTATTTTTCCTAGAAGAATCTACAAATTTGGATTTATAATTAATTAATTGGTGCTAATTATCAATATTGGGGAGAAGTATTTGATATTGCCGTACTAAGTGTCATAATTGTGCGTGACTGTGCACAGTTGTGTCATGATTTTTTGAAATGTGAATATGAATGAAACTTCTTCCCAAAGGCCCCAGGAGCTAGCAGGGGAGACCACAGAAGCAGAAGATGAAGGAACAGAGTTTTTTCCTGGATGCAAATGGAATTTAGGGCCACAAGGGAGAATGGGGATGAGAAGAGAGCAGAGAGAAAAGGGGAGCATGCTGAGAAACATCCCAAAATACCTGAGACTTCTCATTTTAAGTATTTAAGGTGTTACTGAAAATACCCTGAAGTGTCCCCCACCCAGGTAGTATCTGTTGAATGTAAGGATGAGACACAAAAGTTTTGTTTGTGTAGGTGTTTGAGGAATGTGTGTGTGTGTGTGAAAGAAGGTATGTCTGAGAGACAGGTAAGGGTATGTGTGTGTGAGACGGACAGACAGACAGAAGGAGAGGTGAGCATGTGTTATGTCCCTTCCTGTGTGTGTGGTGGGGTGTGTGGCTGAGACAAGGGGCAGAGAATAAAGGGCTTCAACCTCTGTCTGGGCCCCAGGGCACAGATAGGACTATGTGCATGGAGTTGGGGGGAGACACGTGACCCATGACGGTTTTAGCGGAAGCAGGAGACTCGAAGGAGCCAGAGCTGACCCTGTGCCCTGACCACCTTCTCCCAGGCTCACCATACCCCATCTCTCCTCTGCCCTTCTCACACCATCAGAGTTTAAGGAACTCTTGGACATGAGTCTTCCCACAAGCCCTGGACATGGTGTCTGAGCTAAACTGTGGATCTTCAGTAAACTGGGGCCTCCAGCCATTGGGAGAGTTGAACATAAAAATGAACGTAGCCACAGCTTTCAGCCAAACGAAATGTGCCTGGAGGTGGTCCTGTACGACAGAGGAGATGGGGCTAGGCAGTTTCACACGCCTGTACGGTGTGGGCCTTGTCAGCAACGAAAACCAAAAAACCCAACACACAAGGCTCCAGGGACTTGCCGCAGGCAATGGGCCAGCTCGCGATGGCGTCTAGGAGACTGCAGGCTAAAACTATTGGCCAGCAAGGTTCTCTCAATGCTCGAAACACCCAGTAAAATGGTGGAGATCCCAATAGCTCAGGCTGCTCATGGTCAGCCAGAACACCGAAGCAGCTGACCGTGCACAGAGTAGACGTGGGGAGGGTGCCTGGGCCCTAATCGCTGGGCCTTCTGTTCTGAAGTGGTTTTGTCATTCTCCTTAAACACCTCAGCATGGGGGACAGGTTCCCGTTGTGGCCGAGAGGCAGACGGTCTGGGCTGTGGTGTCAGGCAGACCTACCTCACTGTGATGCTGATCTTGCCAAGCGCCCAGATCTTCTGTTGAGTGGAATTAGCAGTATTACCTTAAGGTTACTCATGAGATAATCCATGTCATGGGCTGAAGACCATGTCTAACACACAGAAGGTATTTTTCAAATATTGGTCGTAATCATCAGGTGCAACCACAAGAAAAGCACTTCATAGCAGCCACCTGCACCCGCTTCCCAGGCAAGCAACACCACCGTGTTGAGCCGGGGCTTCGTGCCCGTCCTTGTGACGTGTGTGTTTGTTTCTCCTTGATAAATCTTGGTTGACCTGATGGAGAGGGTGGGGGAAGGGGGGTTCAGGTGTATCACTCAAGGTGGAAAGCCCTGTCACATCCTCATTTGCTCCTTGTTATCGCTGTCACCTGGGTTTGCCTGGCGAGCTCCGAGGTTAGGAGGTTGCAACTCACTGTTTACCTGCCGGGGTGTCCAGCCCTTTGGCGTCTCTGGGCCACACATTAGATACACACACACTAATGGAAACAAAAAAAGCTCATGATGTTTTCAGTAAATTCACGACTTTGTGTTGGGCCGCATGCACAGCCATCCTGGGCCGCGTGTGGCCTGCAGGTTGCAGGCTGGACACCCCTGGTTGGCTGCATCATTTCCTTGCTTATCAGCACTGATCAGGAGATAGAAACATTATCAGGCACCAGTTTGGGAGCGAGTGAGAGACGACGGAACCCAAGTTCAAAACAAAACCAGGTGCCCTGGGCTGACAGGGGGCACAGGGCCAGTGTTTGGCAGCACGACAGGAAAGGCTTAAAGAAAGAAAGAGAGGAAAGAAACCCAGCCTGAGCGTTTACCACACAGTAATTGGACGCACGGAAGCCGAGTACTGGCACCTGGCCTGGGAGGTGATTATCTTCCTCTCCCAGGAGCATAAAGGCGCCATTGTTTGGCTAGGGAGTGCTGTGGGAGAGCCCTGGAGAGGAAGGCGAGGTGTGGCCTTTGAAGTGCTTCCAGGCTGGGCTGGGGACCTGGGCGGTAAAGAAGGGGCATGTCAGCGATCTTTGTCTTCTCACCTGTGAAGACACCTCTAACGTTGCAGATCCTCGCCGGCATCTGCACGGAGCCATTCCCTGAGCTCCGCCCAGCTGTCCTCAGCGGGGCTCCCGACCAAAGCACACACCCGGGGTTGACTTCACGGACACGCCTCACTAGCAAAAGCAAGATCGCATAACTTGAGGCTGAGATCATCCAGGTAGACCAGTGGAAGGGCGATGTTTCTCGCCCTGGCTTATCAGATTTTTTTCCAGACACGTTCTTTTGGCGCAAGCAAAACAATACTGAAGTTCAAGAACACTTTTTGACGGAGAGGACGCCAAGGGCGCTGTGCTCCAAGGTCTCAGTTCCAACAAGCAGCGGTACCATCCCCTCACGCCCCCTCCCACAAACGTAACGGCGAGCCTGCTGGGCACAGGTGTTCTGAAGGTGCCCTGAAAGTGAGCTTGAGTGTCCAGAAATGCCGAGTCCAGAATCGGAGCTGGGGACAGACGACAGTAGGACCGTGGTAGACATATAGTGCATGCCACAAAAGAAATAAAAGTTAGGTGCGAAGACGCTACGAAGGGGGTTTGGTTCTCTCCTTGGAGGGAGATGGAGCAGGCGAGGCAGCTCATGAAGGGGAAGGTACCATTAGAAAGAAACCATGAAGGCTGGGGGGAGGGTTGGAGTTCTGACTGAGAGAGCACGTCGTTAGGGCAGCGTGTGCAGTTCGTATTTGTTTTTCCTTCCTTGACCGCGATGCAAGCTTGCTGTTTGCACTGAAGCAGTACATTCGAACTGTTGAGTGTAGGGTTCCAGACGTTTTCCTACTTAGAAGACAGGAAGCAATTCCTTCTCATTGAACTATTTGGATACCAATGTTCAGAGATAAAAAGTAATTCACATTTCATCTTATTTTTAAATTTTAAATGCTTATTAATTACGCTATTAACCTTTCAGGAACCAAGCACTGCCTTAGGTATTGAGAGAGGGAAAGAATAATATATAAATATGATAGAAAGCATGAGGGAGTTAGTAGGTATCTAACAAAGCATAAGTGTTAATTTTGATATCCATCAAAATTAGAGGGAAGAGAGGAAATTATAATTTGCAATTGAAGTTTTCAAGGCCACAGGTGTTCTTCATTTCCAAGTTGCTTTTGAGTGCTTCATTGTATAGTCTTCCTTCCCTGTTTTACAGAACATTCTAAGTTCATTTGCTTACTGACTAGAGTCTACTTATCAGGCAGGTTTGCTTGTCCTCCCATTGATGAGAAAACTGGAGTACCCTGACCAGGGCACAGGAAGCCATATTGCTTTTGTCTTAATTGCTTTGTACTCATGTCCAATTGAGTTCAACAGACACCCGTGCACTGATTGAAGGCCTCTTTAAAGTCTTTAGAATATAGCTTTACAATTGACTCTGTAATTTGAATGCAGGCTTTTATGCCGCATTCAATACACCACTCCGGTTTCTTCACTTGCAACTGCTTCGCTGGGCAGGTGGCAGGAACCAAAGCATAAACGCTGCCACTTTGGTGACCAAGTGGTCACACAAAGGACTGTCACCTGGTGAACAAGAGGGCACCATCCGTAGGGGAGCTGAGTGAGTCCATTTAACACATCCTTCTAACTTTTAAACCTTAAAATTTGGAATGCGTCTAGATTTTCCAAAAAGCTGCGTCAGGGGGTTCTCGTACAGCCCGCACCCAGTCCCACCGGTCATTAACGTTTACATGACCACAGTTTGTTTGTCACAACGAAGGAACCGACTCCGGTGTATCACCATCAGCTCTGGTCCAGCTCTTGCTGGGACCTCGGGAGCATCTTCACTGATGTCTTCTATCTGTTCCAAGATCCTAAGGTGCCATGCCACTTTTGGTTGTCCTGTCTCACAAGTCTCCTCTGGTCTGTGACAGTTTCTCAGTCTTTTGTTTTGTTTTTCATGACCTTGGGAGACTTAAAGAGTACCGCCCAGGTGTCCTGTAGAATCCCCCCCCAGTCAGGTTTGTCTGTTGTTTTCTTCATGAGGTTATAGGGTTTGGGAAAGAACGGGACTGAGGTCCCATTTAGGCCCTTCTTATCAGATGCTATCAGGACATGCCTGATACCCACGTGCCAGCATGGATGACTATAGCCTTCATCACTCGGTTAAGGTAGTGTTTTGTTGGTCTCTCCATTGTAAAGCTGATGTTTCCATCTACTATTCTTTGGAAGCGAGTAAGTCTAGTCTACTTTTGGGGTTAGAGGGAGGTGAGGCAATTGAGCCCCACATCCTAGAAGAGGAAGTAGCTGCATAAATTACTTTAAAGTTCTCCTCTAAGGAAGATTTCTTCTCCTCCATTTACTTTCATATCCAGCCATTTATTTATATCAGTGTGGATTCATGTTACAATCCAAAATACGTCGTTTGTTTTGTGGCTCAAAGCACATGAGACAGAGCCATCAGGAGCTCTTTCTGGTTTGCTCCTTGTCTCTTTGACATGCACCTTTCCTTTTTGTGTGTCTGTATGTCTGTATGCATGCATTCATGGGTACGTGTCTGTATGCATGTGTGTGTGCATGGATGCATGTATTCCTGTGTACAAGTTCTGTCCAGAAAGTATCCACCCATGAACTATGAAAACAAGAGACATTTATTGAAGAAGATACAAGATACAAGAAACATTGTACATGACACATTGTACAAGATACATGAAACATTGTACATGGGACAGTGACAACTCAGTCCTCTTCAAAGTAGGCACCTTGGGACCTCACACAGTTTTCCCAGTTCCCATCAGCTACCCCATCATATTTTCCTGAATCTCATGGACAGTCTGAAATCCCTTCCCTTTCAGAGGTGATTTTAGTTTTGGGAAAAGCCAGACATCACAGGGCGCCAAGTCTCAGCTCTGGGGGGACTGAATCACCTGGGTGATCTGATGTTTCACCAAAACCTTTGCATGAGATGTGAGGCATGAGCAGACGCATTGTCGTGATGGAGCTGCCAGTCACCAGCTGCCCATAGGTGCAGCTGCAGCTGCTTTCATCACACTGCATCTCTCCGCTGACGAACACTGAGGTGGTACCCCTTATTGATTGTTTGGCCTGAAGGAGCGTATTCATGATGGACAACACCTCCCCAATCAAAAACCACAGTGAACATGCTCTTGCTTTCCCTGCAACTTTGCTGTGCCTTCTTTGGGCATGGAGAACCAGGCAACTTCCATCAGGAGGACTGGGCCTTTATTTCCAGATGACAGCTGTAGACCCACAATTCAAAGCTGGTTATGACCTCCTTGAGGAAATCTGGGTCATTGGCAGCAGTCTGAATCAAGCAACTGCAGCACGATATTCCTTCTGCTCTGGTAGCAGAAGCCACTGCATGAATTTTTCCACAACACATTCCATGCCAAGATCATGCATCAAAATCTCGGACACAGTAGTTTTTGGAATCCCCAGATCAGCTTCTAGTTCTCTCACGGTCAGTCACCGATCTTTGTTGATTATAGCCCATTCATGTTCAACATTCTCAGGTGTTCTGCTTGTTGCAGGCCTTCCAGAATGTGGATCACTTTCAATCATTCCTGACCATTTTTGAAGCCTTTGTGCTACACTTTTATTTGTGCTCCACTCTTGCATCATCCCCGAAAGCCTTCTGAATCATTTGAATGGTTTCCACAGAGGAATGTTCGAGCTTAATGCAAAATTTAATGTGGAATTTTTGCTCTGCTCACTCAGCCATTTTGAATGCAATGGCCACACAGCGCACATGCTCACTCAACAGCATCTACCACCCCCACTGACTAGTACAGTGAAGTCGTCATTGTTCACACATGTGCTCTCCAGTCCACTCTCCGTGGCTGCCAGGTTATATCAATGTTGTTCAAACCGTTCTCATGATATTAACAATGGTGGACTTTTCCAGACAGACATGTATGCATGTAAATACTCTGTTACCTTTTGGTGGCCAACATGCTCCAGGCACACCTTCTACTTTTCTTGCCTCAGTTCTAAAGTGAGTGATATCCCTAAAGAGCTCTGAATAATGGGTTCCTTTAACATATTATTGAATAGAAAAACAAATTTTCTTTTCAATAAATATGGTATAATCATTTGATAAGTCAATTGTTTTAAAACTTTCTATCAGTTAACAGACTTGAAAAGTCGTAGAGGTCAGTTTGCATTTTCTAAGATGCTATGAAGTGTTATGAATACCCATGTTTATTAGTCACACTAATTCAAAATAGAAAAACATTTCTTAACTTGTAAAGGGACGTTTTAATAAGTTTTTCTAAAGAGTTTCTAAAAGAGTAAAAGGAAAATATTTGATTTATGACATTTTCGTTTCCATACAATTTCTCTTTAACACATTTACCACAAAAGGTTAATGTGCCAGGTTACAGAAAATCCCGAATCTCAACCACTTAGGACAATGATGGTTTATTGTTATTCAGGGCCCATGTCCATCCTGGGGGTCAAGAGGCTCTGCTCCAGGCTGAGGTAGCCTCCACTGTCTAGACAGAGATTTGTCATCTTGACAGGTGGGGGGAAAAAAACATGCTTGTGAACAAATGTGAAAGAAGTCACTGCTCATCCATCACTAGCCAACGTGGGTCATGTAGCCACGCCCACCTCAAGGGCCACAGTCCCTCATGCACCCTGAAGGGGGACTGGAAACCCGAATGCCCGGCTCTAGCGATTGCCCCACCTGGGCGCATGTCTGCTGCTAGGCCACCCAATTCTCTCCAAGTTTTCCAACCTGCAGAGGGAACTCTTTGCTTTCACATACAAACATGATTCAGGAGAGCCCCCCCGCCACATGATGGGAACCATCTTGTGTCTTTTCCCAGGATTTCTAAAGACCCCCCGAGGGGCCTATATTTTCTTGGTTATAATTTCTCACCTCTGAATATAAGCTGCTTCTTCACCTTCAAAACCATGGCCTGCTTTTGAAATAATTCTGCCACCAACGCAGCGGTCCCTGAGAAGAGCGTATCTCCGGGAAGGCTGCACGGCCTCGTTAATGTATTCCGGGCGTGGTCACTGGTCCCACCCTGATTCTGCACCTGAGTGTGCACCTGGGCTAAGGTGACTGTCAAGGTCTACTGCAGAACCGTGGTACAAACTAATTAGATAGCCATTGCTTTTCATTGCGATGTAGTCAGTATATAACATCATAGTACCTTCAGGTGACTTGATACACGTATCTATTATGAACGATCACCACAGTGAGTCTAGTTAGCATCCATCATCACGCAGCTGCTCCTTGTAACGAGAACTGGAAGATCTGCTCTCTAGCAACTTTCACAGGAACTATATTAGAGTCCCCCTGCTGTGCGTGACCCCCCAGGGCTTACTTACTTCATAACTGGGAGTTTGTGCCTTTTGACCCCTTTCATCCGTTGTGGGCCCCTGGGCCCCTACCTCTGGTGGCCGCCAATTTCTATTCTTGTAAGATCCACATATTAGTGAGATCATACGGTGATTTGTCTTCCTCCGTCTGACTTATTTTACTTAAAATAACGCTCCCAAGGTCCATTTATGTTGTTGAGGATTTTTGGATTTCCTTTTTTAATAGCCAAATAATATTTCATTGCCTATATGTACCATATCCTCTCTATCCATTTATCCGTCACTGGGTGCCTCGGTTGTTCTCATGTCTTGGCTGTTGTAAATAATGCTGCGGCACGCCTGGTGGCGCAGGTATCTCTTCAAATTAACGTTGTCATTTTCTTTGGATGAATACCCCAAAGGAGAATTCGTAGGTCATCAGGCAGTTTTATTTTTAACTTTTTGAGGAACCTCCACACTGTTTCCCACAGTGGCTGCACCAATTTATATTCCCACCAGCAGTTGCACGAGGGCTCCCTTTTCGCCACATCCTCGCCAGTACTTGTTGTTCTTGTGTTTTTGATGACAGTCATTGTGACCGGTGGGAAGTGCTCTCTCACTGTGGCTTTGATTTGCATCTCCCGGATGATCAGTGACATTGAGCATCTTTTCATGTTCCTGATGGCCTCTGTGTGTCCTCTTTGGAAAAATGTCTGCTGAGATCCTCTGATCATTTTTAAATTGGATTTTTTTTTTTTGCTATTGAGTCGTATGGGTTCTTATGTAGTTTGGATATATTGTCAGATATATGATTTGCAAACATTTCCTCCCATGATTTTTTTCAGTCCGAGACAGACACAATGAACATGGTACTATATTTTCTTATCATATTTCTTCCATAGATACACCTATTTTAATACAGGAGTTTTGGATTCTGCTTTTTCTCTTGATGTTAAAATGTTCTTTGCCATTACATAAATCTTAAAAATCTTGCTTTAATAATTGTATAATATTCTATCCTATGGGGAATGCACAATTTATTCAAGTATTTTCTGTAACGGCCATAATTTCTATGCCATCAACCTCTCTTTCTATGCTCTCACAAAGTGCTCTGTGATGGGCGATTTTGTACGTGTATCTCTATGCAAAACTCAGATTAATCCCATATCACAAATTCCTGGAAGAGGGAAAACTGCGTCAAAGAGGATTAACTATTTTATTCTCTTAACACTTACTGTTAAATTGCTTATCAAAGAGGTCGATTCCAACTCGTGGCCTCACAGGCAGGGTACATGCCCAGTTCCGCATCCACTTAAATAATCTCGGGACCATAATTTTCAGTTGTCTTTTGAGTATGAAACAAGCTAAATAAAAACATAGAAATGGACATGGGTGGGTGGGTAGATTCTGAGTGGGCACGGCCCACCTTACGTTTTCATTGGCAACAGTAGAAAGTCTGTCTGTCCGGCAAACAGCTGTGACCGGAGGTCAAACCGTGCTCTGCTCGTCACAGACCCCATGCCGGAATAGCGCCCCTTGGCCGGACAGTCATCACCCACCAACTTGCTGCTTTTGGGGACCTGCTTTCTCACACACACAAGCGCGTTCTCTGTACGGTTTTAATCTGTTTTCAGGGGAAACTGCACTTTTTATGACACTAAAAGCAAGAACGTGACAGAAGAACACAGAAAGAACATAAAAAATCTGGTGAAACATCGTGGATCCGGAAAAATAATGAAGTTCAAGGTAACGGCGCTGTACGTGCCAGTTTCCTGCAAAAACTTCTTACGTGTGAACCGAGAGCTTCGGAATGAAGGTAGGAGAGTTGAGTCTCCCGTCGTTCATGAGGGAGGGACTTCTATCCTGCAGTTGCCCTCATGGAAACCACCTCTGAAAATTAACACTACGGATTCTTACTCCCTGTGTATAAGATTTGGGAGGGGGTTCAAGTTCTCACGAATGGTTATGATTCATGCAAAAAAAGATTTCAACCAGAAGTGGGAGCGACCTGGGGTGGGTGGGGTTCGTTCCCACACCCAGGCCGGTTTCACCCATTTCGGCCGTGTAGTGTCAGGGACCTGTGATTGTGTGAAAATCACCTAGAAACACACACACTCACAGACATACACACGTAGCCGTTAACACGGACTAGACAATATAAGTTAACCACGAAGTCCACAGTTGTTACAAACCAAGACAGCTCCAATTACTCAACCACAGAAATAGGGAATAATTTAACCACAATATACATTGCATGTAGCCAGAAATACTCATTTAAAGTTCACGTCCAGAATGGTTCATTTCATGATGAGACGGCAATATTTCTTGTCTCCCCAACTCAGCCATCTGGAAGGTGGCCTGTCACATCGCCCCGGACTGAGGGACAGCGTAGTCGCTGTGGAGGCACTCATTTAACCAGCCCCCTTTGTTCCTGCGCTTATCCTTCTGCGATGTGACATTTCCCAGACTTCTTTCAGAAACTTTGACACATCCATAATTTTACCTAAATATGATAATTTAATATTTTAATTAAATCGCAATTAAGTGCAGTAGTGAAACCCGGTAAGTGGGTTTCGCCATGAGCGCTCCCCCTTGTGCGGACTGTCTGAGCCACTTAACAAGCTGACTGTAGGACGGCGGGTGGCTTTCGAGCTGGTCATACTTGGGTGAAGTGGCAACTAACGTCCTATGACCAGTGCCCAGTATCGTGTTTGGCAGCGTGTCTTAACGGAGGCCAGTGAAGTCAGGGAGAAAGTGGGTGGATGGCGTGTCAGCAATCTGTTGCTGTAAGAGCTGTTACAGCCAGCTCAGCGGATTAAAACCACACACGTTTATCATCCGAGTTTCTGTGGATCAGGAGGCTGGGCATGACTTTGCTGGGACCTCTGCTTCAGGCTCTCAGAAGTCTGCCACGCAGGTGTTGGCTGGGGGTGTGGTCTCCTCGGAGGGTCCCTGGGGACGGTCCCACTTCCCAGCTTACGTAGTCATTGACAGGAGGTAGTTCCTGGAGGCTGGAGAGCTCAGGGGCTTATCTCATCGGGGGTGTCAGCGGGAGGTCCTTGCAGGCTGGAGACTCCCCGTGGCTCCAGGGGGTCACTGCTGTGTGGGGCTCCCCAATATAGTTATTTGCTTCTGCAAAGCCTGCCAGGGAGAGAGAGATGCCAGCCAGATGAATGATACAGTTCCTGCAATGCAGTCTCACAGTCCTGTGCATATAATCCCAGACACACCTATTCTGTCATCTTGAACTTTGTCTCTTGGGTCACAGCAAGTCACAGGCCCACAGTCAGGCAGAGGGGTCGAACCAGGGTGTGGATACTGAGGGGCAGGAATCATGGGGGCTGCCCCAAGAGTCTGTCCAGAATACCGAGGTATGAAATGATGACTTCTAACATGAGTGACCCTGCCCCTTTCCTAAGGGAAATGAGACTGCATGTATCTTTGAATGACGCATACTGGTTCACTGCATACAGTGGCTGACAGTGTCCTTTTATTAAGAATTCTGTGTATAATAACCCACGTATTCCACATAATACTGGGCATATAGAAATTAGAGGCTGATGTTGGCTGGCCTGACGGGGTAAGTGTCAATAATGAACTAAGACATCAGTAGTAGGAGTAGCAGTATTGCCAGTGACACATGTCAACAGTTGGTTTGCTGAGCAGCATCTTCATGTCAGGCATGGGGACAAGTCCCTACATGCCATAGTCAGGACAAACGTTAAAATTACTCCTGCAGGCTCAACCCAACAAGGTCCCGTGCAGGCTGACCACGTGGCTCTAACCCCTGGCCACGCTTGATTGGCTGGGGTGGTCACAGACCCAGGGGACCAGTGCGTGTCTTCTGACGGCACTCTGGGGCTGACTGGAAGGCGTGGGTGACTCCTCAGGCTCTCTCTGGACTTTTTAGTTCCCCAGAGGGAACATGGCACGTAAGGACAGCTGACGCTTGAAGGATACCAAGAACAGAGATGACAACAGCTTCTAAGTAAAATGAGGAAACAGACACTGAAGAACAGAATCTGAAACTTGTTATTTCAACAAATGTGGACTTTGAGGGCTTACAGATATGCTAGGCTCATAGGCCAGGTGTTAGGAGTTTAAAGGTGGATACAATAGGCAAGTCTGGCCCTCACAGAGCTTCATTCTACCAGGAAAGACAACAATCAAAATCAGAGATAAAAATAAAACTATTGATAGAATATGTGGAAGTGAAACATAGGCCATCCCAATGACCCAGCGACTCCATGTCTAGGTATTGAACAAACAACAGAGATGGGTTCTTATGTCCGGCAAAAGACAGGTATAGGTGTATTCGTCATGGGCACCAATTGGAAAAAACCCCAAAAGAGAATGAATAAATAGTCACACCATGGGATGTCATATAGTCGTAAGGAAAAAGAACAAATTATTTTACATGACGAGTCTTACAAAGTTCTGTAGAATGGAAGAAGCACACACAGCAGAGGACAAGCCATGTGATCACATTTCTGTGAAGTTCAAGAACAGGCCAACCCATGGGTGACTGAGAGAAGCCAGACTCGTGCTCCCCTGTGGACACAAGGAGGAAGACGCTGGGGGACCGACTTGGATAGGACACAGGGGAACCCGGGCCTGTCACGATGGCCTCCTTCTTGATCTGGGTAGTGGTGACATAGGTGTAGACATGTAAAAGTTCACCCAAGTGGATGCTTCAAGGTAGTATGCTTGACTCTATGTTTTATTGTAATAAAAAATGAAGCAGATAAAAAGAATTCCAAACTGTGCTTCCTGGAGGAACCACTCTCACGGCTGACACGGAGGAACACCGCAGAGCGGTGACCTGCTCCAGGACAGGGGTCAGCACGGGTTCCCTGAGACCTGTGGGGTATAAGGAGCCCACCGGGAAGACCAAGTGGGAGGGAGTCCAGGCGGTGGGCCCTGGAATGGGAGCGAGCTGAACAGGAAGTGCAATTCAATCTCTGTGCGTGAGAAGTGGCCTGAGGTGAGGTGGAGAGGTGGGTGGGGACGAGGTCTTCCGGAGGCCTGGGAAGCTGCTGGTGGAGTTTGGTTTCCCCTTGAGCACACGGGGAAACCACTGGAAGGTTGTGAGCGGCAGCGAGAAGTGGGCTCCTAGCAGCTGGGGCGGCGGCCAGCGTGGCCGCTGTGGACACACGATGGGAGGGCAAGGGTGACGAGAGACTAGTGCAGGGAGGCAAGCGTCTCGAGTAGGGGAGGGGAAATGACAGACTTGGGAGGGAGTCTCAACATGACATCAACAGAACCGGCCGGGGGTCTGCGTGTGGGTGACGGTTCCGGCTGGATGGGCTGGATGTCCGTGGTGCCGTTCTCTGAAATGTGGAAGGCCAGGGAGGGGTGGGGTAGGGTTGGCAGGAAGCAGGAAAGCCACTTGGGACGTTTTAATTTTGAGGCATCTGTGCATCAAGGGGTGGAGGAGCTGATGCATCAGCCTGGGGTGCGGCAGGAAGCCTTCAGCATTAAGGTGGTGCGTTCATCCTTCGGGACGGCCGCGCTCAGCCGGAGGCGTGATGCAGAGAGGCAGCGGGGGAGGAGGGCCATGGGCAGGGGAGGGTGAGCGTGACCCTCCCATTGTGACAGTGTGCACCTGTGTCATTTAGATGGGGAACAGGCCAGACCTGTGGTGCTCGATCCGGGAAGTTCCTAGGATCCAACTCACAGTCTGAGATGCCCCCTCATCACTCTGGATGTAGCCCTCCCCCACCCAAAAGTGCCAGTGTGAGTAAGTCTCTCATTCTTAGGTAAAAGAGACCGACTTCCAAAAACTGCTTGATTCAGTGCTTGCTAAAGCTCTGAGAAATCAACATGCCTGTTTGACAGGTGAGGGGACTCAGTTCAGAGGTTAAGAAATGCATCCTGTGTCAAACAGCTCTGAAATGTCACGACTAGGGCTTGACATCAGGCCACCTCCTCAGGGTACACAGCAAGCTGCGGAACAAGGACAGCGTCTGGTTACAGTTATACCATAAGTGAAACAAACAACGGGAGCCCCAAAATGGCCCGTGCAGGGACACTGCGGGCAGAGCAGAGCACCAGCCTCCCAGGGCACAGGACCAGTGTGCCCCAGGGACAGGTGTCCAGTCATTCCTGGGATCAAAGGACAGAAGAATCTTTGACCTTGAGCAGAAGCAAAGACAAGGCCTGGTACAAGCCTCCTTAGAGGAATGCAGATTCTTTGGCCCAAGGACAAAATGGTGCAAACCGCTGGACCCCAGACCAGCTGTCCACCAAGACAGTCCTTTGGTCACCTTGTCTCTCCTGTTCCTTCCTGGGTACAGAAGAGTGACTCATCTCAGAACCCACTCCATGCCCTAGACAGATGGCATTAGGTAAATGCATGTGGTGAGTAGCACACGCCTCCTTGTGTGCCGCCCCCAGGACTAAGGATTCAGCTCCACTGCTGTCCTCACAGATGCCGGAGTTCAAGGACTCTGAGGGCCACGTTTTCAACACTTGAGATGAGAGCGGGTTGTCAGTGTGGGAGAGCCAGAGTGGGAAACAAATTCTGGAACACGTTCTTTGTGATGAGGCTCAATCTGTCGAGTGAGCAACATCACACATGCACACACGTACACACACACGTGCACTCCCACACCTGCGTTGTGTGATGTTCTCTTTAGTAGTTATAATAAACGGTTGGTTCCATTTAGCAAATGATAAGGTTACATCCAGCTCGATGAAACCTTACCCATCTGCACAACAAAACTCATGGGTGGCTTTCTTTGATTATGCCTGTGAAATGCAATTCACACAAATGTTCTTCTGAGTATTTTGAATTCTAAGGAAATCAAAACAAGAAAGTAGGTACATCATGACTTCCTCTTTTCCCAGAACACGTCACCTCTTTCCCATGTCATTGTGATTTCTCTTCCCCTTTCCTCCAGTACATGGTTGTCCTTTGCTTCCCCTGGCCCCCTCCCTTTCCTGCCCAGGTCCCCCAGGTCCAGTTTCCAGGGGCTGCCATCACCAGTACCCCAGATGGGGGACCGTAAGACAACACGGCTTCATTCTCCCATAGTTCTAGCAACCAGAAGTCCAAGATCAAGGTGCTGGCAGGGCTATGCTCCCTCCCAGAGTCTGGGTAAAATTGTCCTGCCTCTTCTAGCTTCTGGTGGTGATGGCGGTCTTTGGTGCCCCTTGCCTGACAGTTGTGTCACTATCACTGGGAGACCTCCCCAAGTGTCTGTGTCACATGGACTTCTCCCTTGTGTCTGTGTCCAGATTCTGCTCTTCTTCTGAGGACATCCATCATATTTGGTTTTGGGCCCACCTTACTGATCTCATCTTTACCTGATGGCATCTGTGAAGACCCTGTTGCAAATAAGGTCATATTCACAAGTTCCAGGGTAACAACTTCCACATATCTTTTGGTGGGGGACACAATTCAACCCATGACATCCTGTGCCACATATATGTAGTTACCATGAATTCAATCTCAAAAGAAATAGGGCTTAAATTTTCCTTAATAATCTATATAGTGAAGATTTTATAACTCAAATTCCTCCAAGGGCTATTAATCACAAAACTGATCTTTTCAAAATAAGATGTCAATACTTTGAGGAGACCTCAGCATTAACACGCATGCTTCCGTGAGCCCCCGCACACGGTTCTCGGTCCTTCTTACTTCTTTTTCTGGGATTTCATAATTATAATATTCATCTTGAATTGTCAAATGTGTTCAAGAAAGATTTTTTTCTGGCTTTGCTCTTTTCCATTTATAATAAAACAAAGAAACTGAAATGTCTAGCCAATGAAATCAGCCACCCAAGGTGACTCCTCCTTATTCTCCGCTCTGGCCCTCCTGTCATTTCTAGCCATCATAAGACCAGAACCTTGAAGGATTCAGTATTTTGTTGGCAGAAAGGTGTATTCGTTAAGAGCATGGGCTTTGGAGCCAGGAGAGATTATAGTTGGGCTCTCACTAACTTGCAGTGTGTTTAGGGGTCCGATACTCAGCCATCTTTGACGGGTGGTTGTGAAGATGAAATGGGATGATACATGGAGAGGACTCAGTGCAAAGTACGGCACCAAATAGATGCTCAATTAATACTAGCTATCTATGAAGCAACATATATGTAACATGCTAAGCGACTGCTGGTGGTAGCTTTAACAATACCATCAATACAAGTTATAGAACGAATTCTGCAATTATGTTTTAAAATCTCCTTTAAAAAATGTGCTTTAAATTTTGAGTGGGAAAAAAGGTTTGGGAGCTTATGTTTAAAGAGTTTCTGAAGATTAGAAATTTTTATTTTGTCTTGTTTTGTAAGTCCTCAAAAAGTGTACCCCTTGATTTAGGTGAGATGGTCAAGTATGTGACGGTACCGAGTCAGAGTTTGTGAAAAGCACCGGCCTCCGATGCTACTCTTCCCAGCAAGAGATGGCCTTTTGCCCAGAAAGAGTGCAGGGTTTGGAGACAGGCGGATGTGAATTTGTATGTGATGCTGGACAGTCGCTGAACATTTCTGAGCCTCAGTTTCCTCATCATGAAACTGGGATCGTTAAGAGCCAGGAAGACAGTAGCTTCAATGCTATGAGTCAGAGTTTCAGAAAAACAGAATGTTCCTTATTTCCCGTGTCCAGTCTCACTGTGTTGGAGCTTCCCTGCTCCCCTGGAAAAGGGAAAAAGAGAACTCAGATCGGGCAGTGTGCGTGTCTTAGTCTCTTCCGGTTTTAACTTGTTCTTTCAGATTAACTCAGTCACTTCTGAAGGAAGAGTCCGTCTTTTGAGGATCTGAGTTTGGTCCATTTGGGATTTCTCTCCAGGCTCATCCATGGACCGACACACCATCCAGATTCCAGGGAGGAGGCGGCGGGTGCTGGGGTCACCCTGGGTCCTTATGCCGCCTCCGGCGTCCTTTCTGGCCCACAAAAGAAGCCTGACATGAAAAGCCACCTGTTGTGGGATTCCATGTACAGGAAATGCCCAAAATAGGGAAATCCAGAGAGAGAAATTAAAGTGGTGGTTAACAGGGGTTTGGACAAATGACGTGAGGTGTGACTCCTGATGAACATGGGACTGCTTTTGGGTCCCATGTCCAAAACACTGGGAAATGTTTTGGAATTAGATAGAGGTGACAGTTAACACAGAGCCATGAGTATACTAAATGACAGTGAATTATATACATTAAAAGGGTGAATGTGCTAGCATGTAAATTATATTTCAGTTCAGAAATTATTCACGGTCAGCCCTGGGTGGGTGGCTTAATTGGGTGGAGTGTTGTCCTGTACACAAGAGGCTGTGGAATTGACCCGTAGTCAGCACACTTAGCCAGGCTGCAGGTCCGGTCCTGGCCGGGCACACGTGGGAGGCAGCGGATTGGTGTTTCTCTCTCACATTCTCTCTCTCTCCCTCTCTCTCTCTCTCTCTCTCGCCCCCTTCCCTCCCCCCCCCTCCGTGATCTAAAATCAATAAACATATCCTTGGGTGAAGATTTAAAAAAGTATTCAAGGGCAGAATTACAATTGCTGTGTTTGACTGTGTTGTCAGTTCTTGTGTGCAATGTTTTATCATAATTAGACTTTACTTTCTATGGGGAAGAAAGTCAGTTGTGCGTATTCGTGTGGGTCTGTTCTGGGTTTCCCCTGCCATTCCACTGAGTGATGCCTGTCCCTGCAGTCCCGGCCCCGCGCCGGCTGCACCGCTGCAGCCATGCAGTCAGCCTTACCAGCAGACTGAGCCCCCTGCCCACTTTATTCCCCCGTCAAGATTATTTCAGCTCTAGTGGGTCCTGTGCCTTCCCACATAAACTTTAGAATAAACATGTCTATATCTACAAAAGGTTTGCTGGATTTTGATTGAAATTGCATTAAATCTATAGACCAATTTGAGAAGAATTGACACCTTTGCTATGTTTCCTTTCCCCATTCCCAGAGATAGTATGTCTTGCCATTAATTTTGATGTTTGATTTTCTTTATGTTCGGTAATTTTCAGCACACAGAGTTGATGTATGTGTTGTCAAGTTGATACCTCGGTATTTAGTTATCCTTGACACAGTCGTACATGATGCTGTATTTGTCATTTCAGGCTCCACATGCCTGTCTCTAGTATGTAGAATATGCAGCTAATTTTTAAATGTTGATTATGATTTTAGCAATCTTGCTTAATTCACTTCTTAGTTCTAGTTCTTTTTTCTTTTATAACTCTCTTGAGCTTTTCTTTGTAGACATTTCTGTCATTTGCGAATAAGGGTAGTTTTATTTTTTCCTTTCCCATCTGCATGCCTTTTCTTTATTTTCTTGCCTTATTGCAATGGCTAGAACTTCAAGTTCTTTGTTGAATGAAAGTGGTGAGAGCAGACGTCCTTGCCTTACTCTGTCTTAGAGAAAAGGCATTTAGGCTTTTACAGTAAATGTGATGGCATGCATGTATTGTGTTTAATCCCACCCTGGGCAGTGCTGTGTTGGCCCCAAGCCCTGCTGAACATCAGCCTTTCCTCAGGGTGCCGGTGTTTGCTGGGATGTACCCTAGGAAGTGGAAACAAGTCTTCTTTCTTGGGGAGATTCCCTCAAATCTTCTTCGTTGTTTCAAACACCATGCCTCTGCCCTCTGTCCCCACCCTGAGCAGTAGGAGGGCATGGGCCTACCTGCCCCTTATTTCCTCTGTCCCCTTTGTCCCACCCAGAGGGGCCAGGAGGCCTTCCCTCCTTCCTGAAAGGCATCGGGAATGGGCTTCTCCCCCCTACCACCTCTCCGATTCCTCTAGAGCAGCAGTCTTTAAAGTGTGGTATGAAGACCCCCGGGGTTCTGAGACCCTTTCAGAGGGCTCATGAAACATAAAACTATTTTGATAAATACTAAGACATTGTTTGCCTTTTAAAGAGTGTGTTGACATTTTCATCAATGTTGCAAAAATAGTCTAGCCTTCGAGCCGGTCGCACCAAACCCTACCAGTCTTCGTGGTGTCCTCCGCTGCCGTCCATTCACAGAACACAAAAAAGGCAGTTTAATGGAAGGCTGTGCTTGATGAAGCCATAAAAATGGTCAATGCTATTAAATCTTAACCATTGAGCCTACCTGTTTAATATTTTATATAACAAGACAGAAAGTGTGTCTGAAGCACCTCTGCTCCTTCCTGGACCAGAGTGCTTTTCTCAGGGAGCGTTCGGCACCAGCCTCGTTTTTCATGGGTCACCATTTTTACTTGAAAGGACAGTTGACAGACAGACTCTGTCTCCTCGGACGCCGGTATTTGGAAGACATTTTCTCAGAAATGAACGAAATGAGCCTGTCATGTCAAGAAAAACAATGGAGAGCTTTTGTTGCCAAGGATAAAATTTGAGCTTTCCAGTGAAAATGAGAATTTAGAAATCTGGTGTCTTCTACTGTGAGCTTACTTCCCAACACTTACAGACATTTCTGGTGTGGTGGGTGGTGATATTAACACATGTAATTTTTTAATGTTGAGTCATGAATTGTGTCAACACTTGGAAGATCTGAATAACTCAGTGAACTAATATTTTCCAAATCGCCAATGCATGATGTTACAAATGCATAGATGAGAAAAAGACCTATTCGAAGTGCAAGATGGATTAATTTTAATATATCAGGGAATGAAAAACCACTGATATGGTTTCAGATTCCGTATTACAACTAAACTTTAAGAAACTGTAGTATCAAAGCATTCCACAATATTCTGAGATGGTTATTAATAAACTCTTGCCTTTTTGAACAATATATGTATGTGAAGATAGGTTTTCTTAATACATGTCAACCAAAACAACGGGCTGAAGCAGACCAAATGCAAAAGCAGACATGAAAATTCAACTGTCTTCTATTAAACTTGACATGGAAGAGACTTGCAAAAAATATTTTGAAAAAGAGCCACTTTTTGGCTTTGGACAATATAATTATTTTTATAAAAAATATATTATTTCTGTTAATATGTAATGGGTTTACCATTGCTGTTTTTAAATGAATTCATTTTAAAATTTCTCAATTTTAATGTATAAATATGACAACTATTGATAGGTAGAGCCAACATAAATAAACAAAAACTCTTCAGGGTTTGCCTTAATTTTTCATACTCCAAAGGGGTCCTGAGACCAAAAAGTTTGAGAACCTGCTGGTCAGTGTGGCAAGCTTTCTCAGTTCCACTGAAGGGAAGCTTTGGGTCTTTGTCAAGTTCTTTTCTCCCCAGAAGCCTAGCTTTTAAGACTGTTGTCTCAGCTGAGCTTGACAAATTCTGTTTGCTCCACAAAGCTGAACAAACCTGTCTCAGTTCTAGCCAGTCTCTGCCTTCCCCGAAAGCAGTGAATGCCTCGGACTCGGCCTGTGGGGAACCACGGGGCCACGATGCTGGTAAAGAATGTAACAGTGCGTGGCTTCACCATACGAAAATGATGCCTCTCGTCACATGGGCGTCACATGGGACTTGACCACATAACCAGTACTTCAGCGACTGGTAGAGCACCTTGTGGAGCTGCTGCTAAATCCTGGTGGTTCTGCCTCTCCAGTCACCTTTCCCCAAACAAGATACGGACCCAGACCCCACCAAGCAATGGCACTGAGGTTGTCCTGGTGCTCAGACTACTCTCTGCATTGAAGTTGGCCTCTCCTGAGTCACTGCTCAGAGTACTAAGCAGCTGAAGTGTGCAAGCTACTCAGCTGGTGAGGTGCGAGCGGGGAACGTGAACACCATTGGAATACAAACTCTATTTGATGTGCCCCAGAACAACGGTTCTCAGCCTTGCTAATACTTTGGAAACCTCTGGGGAGCTGTGAAAACACACCAACACCTGGGCTCCACTCCAAGAGATGTGGATTTAAATGCCTACATGTGGTCTGAATATCAGTGTCCTTTAAAATCCTCCCTGGATTTTAATGGGTAGCCAGGGCGGAGAACCATGGATGCAAACATTGGAATTTCAAGTAGACTCTCCCACGTTTATTCAGTGAGTATTTATTGAGCAGCTACTATATTCCAGGTACTCATCAAGGCGCTGGGGACACAGCAGTGAGCAAAACAAGGCACCTGCTCCTATGAGGCTGGTCCTGCAGGGGACAGACAGGACCTACATGTGGGAACACATAAGCACATAGTATCTCGTGGGTGACCAGGGCCCTGAAGAGGAGTGCAGGGAATGACGAAAGCGAGCATGGATGACGGTGCTTGTGCAGGTGCCGCCTTTCAGAGGCCTTGGTGACAGTGGGGCCTGAAGATCCAGAGCTGATGGACATCAGGAAGGGATCCCTGCAGCTACCCGAGCAGGACCTCCCACTCAGGAGGAGGGCCAGTTCTGGGCTCTGAGGTGGGACACACTCAGTGTGTTCTGGGAGCAAGAAGGAGACAATGGCCGAGTGAAGGGGAGCGAGACCGAGGGGGCGGGCTGAGAGGGGCCTTGGGCAGGTCCTGGCAGTTCGTCCCGAGTGAGGCTCAAGAGTCCGGGGGTCTGAGTGGAGCAGTTGCTCCTGGACATGTGCTCGGATGGTACGCACTTGGAAAGCGACTGTAGGACTCCACCAGCGGTGGCAGGAAGCTAGGAGGCTCTGGAGCCATCCAGGGGAGGGGCCACGGGGACTGAGACCAGCCGGGCGTGCCGGGAGCGGTAGGAAGTGGCCCCATCTGAGGTGGGTTGTGGGGGCAGGGGTCCCACAGAACCCCTGGTGCACAGAGTGGGGGAGGACACTCGGTGGAGTCAGAGGTGAGCCCCGGGGCTTTCTGTCACAGCACACCAGCTTCTTGCGACCATTCTGCAAGGTAGTCGGAAAAACACTTCTCTGATTTATGAATGAGAAATGGAGGCCAAGTGGAGGGTCGGTGCGTGAGACCGCAGAGCTGAGGACAGCTACACCCACTCCCACCTGCCAACCCCCAGGCCCCAGGCCAGGCCCCCCAGGGTAAACGTGTAAGTGCTGATCCCATGTTCTCGACGTTTGTCACCTAGCTGCGGAGTCAGGACGCAGAGGCAGACACTAAGTCTTCCCTGACGTAGTGCTAACTGCCGCAGGCTAAGTGCTCCCCGAGTGGGAGGGGACCTGGCGCCTGCAGGGGCCTGAGGACAGAGTGCACGTGGTGCCCTGGAGGGCCGGGGTGGGAAGAGCGCAGTGAGAAGCAGATGCCAGGGAAGTGGCCCCAGTGGAGACCGTCACTGCTCGCACAGTGACGGCAAGTACACGTCATGTACAGACACCAAAGTGCAGAGCCGTTTGGCGGAATCAGAGGGATCTATTGTGCGTGGTGGGGGGTGGGGAGGGGGCAGGGAGTGGAACATGAGGCTGAAAGGGTGGTTTGGGCCCAGATTAAGGGAACACGAAACGCCCGGCAAATAGTGAGTGGGCCCATAGCCTCTGAATGCAGATAATAGAGATTAGAAAAATATTAATGTGACTTCAAGGTGATAATTAAGCTTATTCGGAAAACAATCATAAAATCTTCATTAAAGCAGGTCAAGAATATAATTCTAATTTCATAGCGGCCTGGATGAATCAGCTAGTCCTTAAAGAAGTTTCATTATCAGGAGGGCCTTTGAACTGGGTGGGTAATTATCGCCAATAAGAACAGAGATCCCTTTGAAAGAATAAGACATTAAAATAAGGCGTAAAAGCAGCTTGGAAGGGGCGGGCGTCAGAGCAGGAAGCGGGGTAGGTGTGACAACTGTGGAATCTAGAAAGACGATTAGGTAGGGAAGACGGTCTTGTTCCAAGTCCAACTCTGCCACTCACCTGTGACGTGCGCGCTGGTCGGCGAATCACTGAGCCCCCTTTCCCTTCAGCGTACCCTTCCATTTCTAAAGTGCTGATGAGGATGGCATCACACTGGGGTGTGTGTGTCACTTTGTTTTATTGTGTGGGCACACAAGCGTGCGGGAGCTTCAAAGGAAGGAGCATGAGCTACTCCTATTGTAACAAAGTGCAATAGGATGCTCTGGGGTCTTCAGTGGCAGTGGCTGGGTGGGCAGAACTGGAGGTGGCCAGGATCCCCGGCACTGCTTGGTCACTGGTCCCTCCCACTGCTCCCTCGTGATGGCTGTGAGAGGTGAGTGGGGTCTGTCCCCTGATCTTTCTTGTGAAGGCTGAGAGGCCGGCCGATGGCAGGCAAGGAGAGCTGTGAAGGTGTTCTGCGGTGAGCTTCCAGCTGGCTGACGGACAGATGGTCTGCCGGTCCTAAGTCTCAACCACAAGTCGCTGTTCTTAAGAACTCGTATTCTCAAAACTCATAGCGTCACAATACTGTGAGGAAATGTGCAGTTTCCTCGCGTTTGTAAGAGAATAAAATGAAATAATTTTATTCAACGGGATCCATTTAAATAAGTGGATTCACCTAACTCCATGTAAGGGATTTTACTCGGACCCGAGGCACAATGCCATGCTGTATGGTTTGAAGACCGTGTGACGGATTGCTAAGAGAGGAGTCTCATCTGTGCAGGATCGATCGGAAAGCAGGCAAATTACTAACACTGAGAAGGCAGAGTCCATTTCACTCACCCTAGTTTATTATGTTTGCTTTGTCAATCAGTGTAATCGAACCTCTTCTTCTGACGTAAATGGTGCACCATTAAGGTGAATTCTCACTAGACCGTGACTGGAATCAGACCATACAATGTGGTCCAAGGTCATAGTTCAGATACACGGCGTGCTGGACTGCACAGGTCACACAGGAAGGGTTTGGAGGCCATCAGACCTCCACGCACCGGAGCTTGAAGGAGGAGATTCAGTCGCCTTCCACTCACCAACGTTCTCCGGAACACAAATTCACACAAAGGCGTCAAGTAGGCTCCTGCTTCCTGGAAGCTTCCACAGATATCTCAAGTTTTGTATCATAGTTCCTATTCCTTATCATAACCCCTCATAGTAAAACAATAAGTTTGGCCATAATCCACCTTTCTCTCTACAAAAATGTGTTAATATTACCTGATTTGTATTCTGAAGAAGCAATAGGTCATGAGTGATACCAATTTATTTAACAAATTAAAATTATTCCCTTGGCTTTATTTAATCCCAAGCATTTTATGATCAAAACTGTGATGGGTAGCTTCATATGTCAACTTGAAATGCGTTTTTTGGATGAGATTACCATGTAAATGGACGAACTTGGAGTAAGCTGATTGCTCTCCCTCCTGGGGGTGGGCCTCGTCCAATCAGTTGACGGTTGGCTAGAACAAAGACCGGGCTCTCTGGGTGAGTGAGAATTCTTTGGAAGTCTGTGTCAGACTAAAGCTCGTCCCCCACTCTCCTGCATTTCCAGCCTGTTGGCCTTTGGACTAGACCCTGGGGCTAGGTGCTTTCAGAAAGCAGGGCAGCGTCCCTCTGGTCATAGTGAGGACTTCTGGATGCCCCGTGTGGTGTCAGCTCTGATACCCACTGTGTGTCTGGGATGGGCCACTCTCCTTTCTTGGGGTTACCGTCTGTGGCAGTGGGTGAATGGCTGCCTGCCATCTCCGTGGCGAGCCGTGAGCGCGGACTAGGCAAAGCTTGTCGAGCGCTCTGACGTCGAGAGGAGCGGCGCCCACAGTTTTACTGCGTGTCTTACACTCGAGCATATTTTCCCTAAAAGACTCCGCAGAAATTGATGGACCCTTTGTATTTTAGTGGCTGGTTTCTGTGGTGGATTTTGTATCTCAATAAAAAGATTATATAACGTTTTAAATTGTTTGGGATGTTTTTCCTAGACATCAAAGACATGATTTCTAAAACCTCTAAACCAGTTTATTTCAGTTTCTTTTATAGCATGGTAATGTGGATACTTGGCGTCAAAGATCTTAGGAGGGGAGGAGCAGCAACAGGTCATTTAGAGGATCTTGTGCATAAGCCAGGACACTGCCCTCATTCAGGGATGCTACACCTTGACCCACAGAGCCTCCTGGACCAACTGGAGGTGAAGGACAGCTGGCTTCTCAGTCTATTGCAGGAAATAATCTCTGACTCAAGGTGATAGGTCTGTTATCAGCCACCATTGGCCTTTAGCCTTTTCTAAATGATGACGAACTTCCTTCCTTGTAACAGAACCTGAGGCGTAGCTGAGATGCACGGAGGAGCAGACATCCAAGACCTTTAAACACATATGCCAATTTTTTTATTTTTCCAAGTAGAGTTTGAAAATGCACACATTTGGCAACCTTTAAGTCTTCCATTTCCTTTGAAAGGGTGCCCATAGAAAGAAGAGGGAACTAAACAAGTGCCCTTCTGTGTGACAGTGAAGATGGTGCGGTATGACAGTGGCCAAACCGTTCCCAGCCTCCCACACCTGGGCGGGGGGGGCGAGAACCAGTGAAATTATGGATCAGCCCCACGGAGCCCCTCTAATCCTGACACCGGCCAGAGCCCAACCTGCAGCTCACACTGCTGCCCCCCCATCTGCCTGTTGTTCTTTTCCTGGCACTATGAGTTCAAGTTACTTGTGTTCCTTACATTGGAAAATCTGTCACAAGAAAGATTTACGAGGGTCAATGGACAAGCATTAGTAAAAATGTTGGTCACACAGCCATGCCTCTGGGTGCTGACTTGGCTCCATGTGAAGGCAGAACGTCATCTCAGAGGGTTTGTTCTTCAGCTGAATTGTGGCAAAACGATGCCAATGACACATCACTGTGTTTGTCACGAAAGACTGGTTCCATTGAAAGTGAAAGATGTAGAAGACACGATGTCACATTTCTGCATGGTATCGTATCAAAAGGGAAAGTTACTTGGTGGGTGACAGAATCTGGAATCAGGAATGTCTCAACTGGCCGTGATGGGGGGGCTCTACCCAAGGAGGTGAATTTAGCAGGGGTCCCTGGGGGGTCTGCACAACTGAGGGTCTGACAACCAACCACACAGACCTAAAACCCAATGGCCTGTTTAAGTTGCAATTCCTCGGCTAAGGGGCCTTGGTTGGTTCGCAGCTCAGTGCAGGTTGGTGCATCCGGAGCTAATGCTTCGCAGATCACATTGCTAGGCTCACATTAGCGGATGTAATGGTGTGCTTTGCTCACTTGCTTTTTCATCCATCGGGCAGCAGTGCCTGGGCGTGGCAGAGATCAGGGGATGGGTCAGTGCCCGGTCAGACCGCAGGGTCAGCGCTCACTGGGAGCCAGTAGTGCTGTTGTAGGAATTCAGGATCTGTATTCCAGACCTCCACTTTTTTTTAAAAGAGAATCTAGAAGTTTGGATTGTAATAGAAAAACATTCAGATTTTTCAAACACCTTGAAAAATAATGTAGGCTCTGTAGCCACTGGGCCTCCCATGGTGACCTCTGCGCGGGACGCACTGTCTGGCCCCAGGAGAGGGGTGTGGGCTGACCACAGAGGCCAGGCTCTGTCATTGTACAGGGCGTCTCAGAGGTAGCAGCTGACTCAGTGGAAGTGAGCACAGCCAGCAGGCCGTGGGTACAGAGGAGACAGCCCGAGTCCGAGCCTCACTTTACTTTGGCCCGCCTGTGCATTTTCTAAAGCGGACATTAACTTACCTGTTGACTTTTTAGCTGCGCTTCTTTGCATTACTTTTCTGGTGGCTGCTCCAAGGCCTCGCACTTACAAGGATGGCTTTTCAGTCCGCTTAGGGTGACTGTCGTACCCCTTCATGGGAAACAGACAAACTTCGCGATCATACAGGTGCCCTTGCCCTTCCCATCCACTGCGCTGTCATACGTGCCGCTACCTGCATGCTCTGTAACTCTCATCAGACAAGACATCGTTTTTGGCTTAAATTGTCTTTACTCACCTACCTATTTACTTTTTCAAGTGTTCTTCATTCTTTTCTGAAGGTTCAATTTGCATCAATTCCCATCAGTCTGAACAACTCTTAAAACATATCTTGCAATGTAGGTCTGCTGGCAATAAATCGTCTTAGCTTTTCCTTAACTGAAAGTTATGCCTTCATTCTTTTTTAGCTGAGTTATTGGGGTGACATTTTTTAATAAGAGTATATAGGTTTCAAGTGTGCATTTCTATGACACATGATCTGTGTATTGTACTGTGTGTCCATCACCCAAGGTCAAATCATCTGTCACCATAGATCTGACCTTTACTACCCGCCCCCCACCTTCCCTCTGGTAACCGTCATACTGTTGTCTGTGTCTATGAATTTTCGTTTGTTTTTCTCGTTTGTTCATTTGTTGCTTTCACAACCAACCTCCTTGACTGGATAAAGATGTGGTGCATTATCTATAATATCAACTGTAAGAAAACTGCTTTTTGCAACAATGTGGATGGACCTGGAGAGTATCATACTGAGGGAAATAAGTAAGATGGGAAATAGTTGCCTTCATTCTTGAAGATTGTTTTCATTATATATAGAGTTCTAGCTTGAAAGTTTTTTTTCTTTTTTGACTTCAGTGATATTAGCCCATTGCCTTCTGGCTTTCATGGTTTCTGATAAGAAGTCAGCAGTTACTTATACTGTTGCTCCCCCTGTATCTAAGGTCATCTTTCTCTGGCTGATTTAAGGATTTTACTCTTTGTTAGCTTTAGTTTTCCTTAAATTAATTAAGATGGGCCTTACCATGGTTTTCTGTGTATCTTAATTGAGTTGCTGGGCTTCTTGAATTTGTGAATGTCTTTCACTAAATTTGGGGAATTTTCAGATATTGCTACTTCAAATATTTTTAGGCTCTCTTCTCCCTCTCTTGTCTTTGTTGGACTCAAATCACCTATATGTTAGGACTTTTGATAAAACCGTATTGATCTTTCTTCAACTTCACTAGCTTTTTCTTGTATCATCTCCTAGTGTTAAGTCATTTAGATAAGTTTTTATTTTAGGTTTTGTGTGTTTCAGTTCTAGACTTTCTATTTTGTCATTGCTGTACTTTCTCTTTAGCCCTTTCTTGTTTATTAAACATGTTTTTTTTCTTTATATTTTGCATCACTACTTTGAAATCCTTGCCTGCTAATCATAACCTTTGGATCATTTGGATCTCTTGGGTTTGTGTCATATTTTATTGTTTCTTTGTATGTTTAGTAAATTTGCCGTGTATGTCTGGAAATCTGGACACCATGAATGACACATTTTAGAGACACCGGATTCTGTTTTATTCCTCCAAAGAGTATTGGTTGTTTTGGTTCAAGCAAGCAGTTCACTTGGTGAGAATGGAATTCTAGTCTCGTCATCCCTGTGATGGGCAGCCGCTGAAATCTATGTTTACTTCCTGTAACCTCAACTGCACCGGTTGGAGTCTGCCCTTGCACACATAGTGTGAGACTCACTCAGAGATCTGGTCAGAGTTTATACACGGAATTTCACACGTGGTTCTCTGTATGTCTCCTATCCTGTTCAATCTCCCCAAAATGTGTCTTCTCATTCTTCAAGCTTATCAGAACGTCGATTTCTATCCAAGTTTTAATTTCCCCATGTGGCCTGGCCTAGGACCCGCTGACTGAAAAACAACTGTAAAAAGCAAAAGAAAAAGAAACCTGTTAGTGCTATTTCCTTCTTCCAAGTATCTACCGTCTCTCTCCAGTGTCTTCGGTGACATTCAGGAATTGATCTTTGTGTCAACAGCTCATAGTTGTTACTTGTGAGAGGGTTTGCTTAAAAGGAGCTATCCCGCTCTGACCAAAAGCAGAAATTCCAGACAGGCAGAACGTGATGTTAGGAGGAACACCTCAATTCAGGGCCTCTAGGCCAGCTGACCACCGCTGGGTTGACCGGTCACAATGGCTCGCCTGGTCTCGGGCTCCTTCTCTCTGAGGCTCAGACTGCCAGACACACTGTGGCCTGTCCATAACCCTCTCCACGAAACTGGCAGCACACAAACCACGAGCTTCATAACCAAGACCTCCTACCTCCAGAGTGTCACCCCAAATCCACTTTCCAAACTGCCATGAAAATAATCTGCATAGAAACAGGCGATGAGCGGCCAATTCCCTGCTCAGAACTTCCTCCATGGCTGCCGATCTACCTATCGAAGAACACCTGCATTTATTAGCAGAGCTTATAGGGTCCTAGGAGGCTTGAGGTCTGAACATTTCGCTTCCTCTTTAGTCACTTCCTCACCCCTCTCCTACCCCCTCCCGCCAAGCACACTGTGCCCCAAGGACCGTAGATCTCGCTGATTCACGAAGGTCACCTGCGTTGTCGACCTCTGTGCGCTTGCTTCAGCTCACCTGCTTTGTTTTTCTCTTTAGACCTTGGAAATTGTATTTTGTGATTGTATATAGACTTACTAGATTATGGACTTATCCTGTTTATTGACATAAAAGAGACCTGCATTTTATTTGTTTCTGATTTTTATTAATGTTCGTGCATGCTTTCCGCCACGAAATGTAGGCCTCACGAGGTCGGGACTTGATTTGGCTCCCAGCAGTGTCTCAACCACTCAGAGCTACGCCTGGTCCATGGCACTCGCTTCAATAAAGACTCGCTGGGGAACCGTTGTCATTGGCCGTGGCTTCCGCTCGTCCCAGCTTGGCTTGGCAAAGGCATACTGAGAACCCAGCTCAGCGGTCACGTGCCCGTCGGGGCATCCCCTCACTTGCGTAGAACAAGTTTGAAGTCTTCGTCCGTTTCTCCATGGAAACCACCTTCCTTAGCCCTCTGCCTGTCTCCGTGAGCGCCACTGCACCGTGGCGTTAAGGCCGTATGACTCGTCAGTTGCCTTGTCACCTCGCCCATCGCACCTGTTCGCCGCACAAGCTTCACTCCCTTCAGAGAGGCTGCCCTCCTGGCTCGGGTCCCCGTTTGCAGAAAAGCCCTTTTGTTTCCGTCAAGCCCATAAATAAGGTCTCAGGCAGACTTGATTACACCAAATTCTGGATTCATCACACTTATAATTAAGTCTGATTCTGTAGCACCTTGGGAAAACTGATTATAGTTCGTTAATTGTTCTACAGTCTTAAACACGAATTGGGAACTTACAGGAAAAACCGCGAGTTGGTTTTGGGGCCCAAGTCAAAGTATTCTTTCGGATTTATTGTTTTCTAATGTTTGCAAGCCTCCACAGGATTCAAAACTCCGGGCTTTTTTTCATGTTGGATTTGTGGTCAAGTCTTACTTGATGACTTTAGGTTTAATTAAGTACTCATTCGGTAGACAAGCATAATCACATCATTTGGGGCCCAAGCTGTTTTCAACCTGAATCTACAAAGAATCGGAGCGCATGACGCAGTGAGGGGAAAGTTAGCCCAGAGCACGGCCGGTCGCACAGTAACGCTTCCACACTTACCACTCGGGGAGAGTGTTTGTGAGTATGTTGAAAATCTGTGCGTCTATAGTCACATTATTATCCACATAGAAGAAGGTGACAGTTAGCCTGTTTGTAGTCTCTTCTGAAATACCCTTTTAAGGAATGAAAATAGAGGGGTAGCAGGAACCACACAAAGGAAAGGGCACTTTTTTACCCTTCTAATCCACTTTCTACCTCGTGGTAAGCCCCTGTGCCCTGGACTGTGGGGTGCTCTCTGCCCGTGAGGACGAACCCAGGCTCACCTCCTCAGTCTCTCTGGTGATATCAGGGCTTGTCAAACATGTGTACATGTGCTTGGGTGCACAGCACTGCATGTAGAAATCACAGGCGGCCCCTGAAATGACACACGGGGGGTGTGTGAGCATTTTGCAGACATTTCGCTTAGACACTTGGGCTGCATGCCCAGCTATGGCACATAGCTCATGTTCATAAAGTCAATTTAATTTTGGTCATTAGGATCAGTTACCATCATTCCAGATTTAAATCCACCCGCCCCGAGCCTCCTCTGATGCCTCGCAGCCCTGAAAGCTGGACCAGGCGTTTGGCCCTGTGAGGCGCACTCCCTGGTATTGTTCCTGGACCATCTATTGAATCAGGCCCTTTCTCTTCACTTTATTACAAATTCTTGAATCCAGGGATCATGTCTGATATTTTTCTGAATCCTCATTAACATCTCGTCCGGAAGCCTGTCCTGGCAAATGCTCCCCAAAAAAGCTGTTGATCGATTCAAAATGGATTTTCAATTTTGTGAAAAATATTTTTAGAGTAAAGGAAATACTTACTTTTGTGTTTAGAAAATAAGATGGATTTTTTTTTTAAATGGAACTGGAGTGAATGCCTCAAGGCTACAGATTTCCACATCAGCCAATGTAATTTCAATACAAAATCCCAAACCAATTCACCAGAAAACCCGAGAGACCAAATGGAGAGAACGTGAACAACTGACAAATTTCCACTCCTTCAAAATCTGTTTCCACCATAATCAATGGAAAAAAACCAGTTGTCAGCCTTCTTTGAGGGGAGGCATGCGTGTGCTCTGCCCTTCCCTCCCCTTCCCCATCCCCGCCCTCTTCTGAAACTGAGTCAGACCAGGCCACACTTGCAGTTACAGGTTGGCATCGGGGCCAAGCAGCTGTTCAGAAATGTCCACGCGGACAGCAAATGGTGCTGATGGAGTTGACGGCAGTGACTCACTTGGGACACGCACAGCGGGTCAGCTGAAACCACTCCTTGCTGTAAAGAGGGCTTCGTCCCTTTGGATCAGCGCCCGAGAATACGAGCTGAGCTTGATAACAGCCTGATGCCTCCTCCTTGCCACTGGTGGCTTGCTGTTCTCAGTTTTCACAATTTTTTTAGAGCTGGATTTTTTTCTAACGCAGTCACGCACGGTGATGGGAAGAACAGGCCGAGCAGCTGTTGACTGTTTGAAATAACAGAGGGGAGGCTTGCTTTCTGGAACTGCTCAACACGGGCTGTCTCGCAAGCTTTGATGACGGCTTCCACATATGAAATTATGGGTCAGAAGCAGGAAGCTGAGTGCCCCTCATGCCAGGGAGCTGAGCTCGGCAAATGGAAGATTTGGGGGTCCCGAAAGCCCTCGTGCATGAAGGAACACTTTTCTACAGAATCGTGTGCTATTTTGAAATCTGCTCAGCCAAGCCACAGTAAAAACATAGCAAAGCCATCCAAACTCAAACATGTGAGAAATAGAGCAAACTCACATTTTGTGAGTTTGTTCACTTTCCTCAACACAGAAGGGAATGTATACAAATATGATACAAACTGTCACGTGCTTTTGCAATATAAAATATGGCATGAAAGATCAGTAAAGATACTTTTGGAGGAAAAACCCCATAATTACCTAAAATGATGCACGTTGGATGCGAAGTCTATTATTCTTTCTGGTTTTGCTCCATCTTATTTTTTTCAAAGCCCTTGCAGGCAAATATCTTAGCTCTGTTTCTTAAAGGTAGGAACGCTAACTGATGAGGACTAATAATGGCTGACACTCAAGATCATCAGACTTGAATGTCACTTCCCTAAACTTCTGGCCTGAAGTCACGGTTTCCACACACGGACGAGGTCCTGTTTTCACTGCACTTATTTGGTAGAAAAATCTGATTTGGTGATTTGCGTTCACCATAATGAAGTTCCTGTATTTGAGTGGACCCGAAAGCTCATTCTAATAGTTTCAGACGAGGCTGCAGACAAAACAACAATTGATTTGACTTCCTCTCGCACGAAGAGAACCTTTTGCCTTAAGCAGAGTGTGGTGAAACAGACAACTATTTACCGCCAGGATAGTTTGCTCGGTGCTTTGCTGCATCAAACAATTTTAAAGCTCTTAGTTTTAAATGAATCCAATGATTTTTTTTTCAGCTCACCGGCTTTTAGAGTGTCCCAAGTCCAAGGAGGCACTGAGTGCTCTGTGTTGTCACAGAGGTGGCCCCCAAGGGCGGACACAGTGTTGGCGCTACCTACCTGCTGTCTGCCTCCTGGTAGATGCTTCATAAATATTGGTTGAATTAATTAGTTTTGCCCACAGGAATGGGAGAGGTGACAAGGAGTGTCACCGTGTCTTGGCAGAAGAACATATTAGTCATTAGGATCGAGTCGAAGCGAGGACAGGATGGAGCATGATTTGAATCGAAATGGTCACAGCCCTTTAGAAGGGAGGCTGCTGGGGGGTCTGGGAGAGAGACGGTGTGTGAGTCAGTCGGTGCGGCTGGGCAGACCGACGCACCTGGACTCTGGGCCACACACAGGTCCCACGGGTGGAACAGTGAAGCTGAAGGAGGGCGTCAGGGCTTCGCGGGGGAACCGGAGGACGAGACTAGTCTCAGGGACAGGAACAGACTGGTTTGGAGAAGTCGGCCGTGGTTTCCGCTGCTTCCGCCCTGCTATTATTCCCTGTCTGGGGTCTGGGTGTCCCTTTCTCTCTCTCTCTCCTCCGTTCTCATGTGAAATGGGCTGACCGAGAGAAGGGACGGGCTAGATGTCAGCGACGCTTCCGCATTCCTTTGTCCGCTTTGATCCTGCGGGTGTCATAGGCTCATTTCTGACAACCCGTTGTTGATGATTGTGGTAGATGGGGATGGCTCTGCTCATTTCAGGTGGGAAGAAGGGCTTCATGTAGATGTGGAGATGCACTTCTTGTCTTAAAAAATTGGTTCTGTTTCTCTATATATCTCTATATCTGAGGTATGCAAGTATAATAATACATACACATATGATATGAGATGTCTCTATGTTTACATTATATGTATACAGAGAGAAAGAGAGAGAAAAATAGAACTTGTTTTTAAAAAGGTAGAATAAACTGGTGAAATTTTTACCTTAGAACTATCCTGCGCATAATTTCATTTTTTCTTCAGGCATTTTTTAATTGCAACTTTGATACGTGCCCTTTAAGGTATTATAATATCTTGATACTGTAATCTGAAGTGATACTTGCTTCATTTCTCTTCAGTAGAAACCACACTCCACTCTTCATCACGATGGCGGAGGCACTCAGTAGGTCTTTTGGACGTCGTCAGGTTGCTGAGAAACCCCAGTTCTATGCTGATGTGTAGAGAGGCATCTCTCTTGACGGACAGGTGATAGATGATAGATAGATAGACAGACACACAGACACAGGCACACACACAATTACTAAAAGCATGAAAAATGACCCCACGGTAGACGGTATTTATTATAGGACATCAGTGTGTTTACAGCATTAAAAGAGCTGAAACCAGAGTCCCACAGCCCCTTCCGTCTTGTCTGATTACCTATCCCACAGAGAATAGGACCAGAACCTCCTACAGGAGAATCAGCTCGGCATTTGTCACTTCTATATCAAGTATCTGAACTCATTTTATGAGCAGCCGTTTCCCCACTGCACTTCCTGTTTGGTCATGCAAACACACAGAACATTGTGTCATTGTACTGGTGACAGTCCTTACGAAAGCCTGGGAGTATCGAAAGCTGGAACTGGAGGTAATGGGACTTATTAATAAAGGGGAAAAAATGCCTGAGCACCACTCCCTAATCTGGAGGGCCTGCTCATCTCGAGGGATGAGGTCATTTGGCCGCCAGGGCACACAGCCCCGACCCAGGCATCTGCCACTTCAAGGATGCCCTGCACTCGCTGCTCGGTCTTGTCCGAGACGTAGTCAGAATATTAAGCTATTTGTGAACTGACTTTTGAGATGTTTGGAATATGCTGAAAGAGATCTCCTTCCCAGTTCAAGAAGCCAAGGAAGTTATACCATTTGTCAACCGGAAAAGGGAGATAATCCCATCTGATTTCAAGGCGTTATTCCTGAAACTGCGTGTTCCCAAAACGTGGCCTTGCAGCTGTCAGGAGGGTTTCCAAGGCCAAACTGAGTTGGGAGGCAAGAGGGCAAAGAAGTTCATCCGAAGCTCGAGGCCGCAGAGAGTGTCACCGGGGGGAATGCAGCACATATTTCCCATTTTTTGTCTGGACCAGGTCCTGCAGGCTGTCATGGTTAGTTCAGAATCTGGACTCACCACTTGCGCCAAATACCAGCTTCATGTCTCAACACCGTGCCTCAGTTGTACCAGGAAAGCATTAAAAAGAGGTTCTTGCTGCCCTCATGGAATACTGCTACAGATTTGTCTTATCAGGAAAAATGTTAATTTTTTATAGAGGTCTGTTCCATTGACTATTGTTATTGTAGCCAGGTGTCTTCGGCGTTAGAGCCGTCCTGGCTGCTGGTGAAAACTGAGGTCATGTGTCTCCAATCTGGAGCTCCCCAGGGCTCGGACCCCCACACTGAGAATGTGACGGAGCAAGAAAAACCCGTGGGCTCAGCTGGGCAGAGACCGTTGCCCCAGACTTGACTGCGTCCACCAGAGCCAGAGAATTAAGCCCCAGCTGCAGTTAGGGCTTCACTGGCCTGGTCAGAATGTTCACATCAACACCGCTTACACCGGGGAGGGTAAGCCAGTGGTGACACTCTGGTTTGAGAATCAGCCCTGTCCTTTCCTGGCTGTGATTTGGGGCAGCCCTGTCCATGTTTGAATCCTGGCTTTGTTTTCTAGGGCAGCGGGTGACTGGGGACATCACAACTGCCTGAGGGTCTGAAACAAGGACTGTCGGGCCTCCTTCCCAGTGTCTGACTCCGTAGGCCCAGGTGAGGGCCAGTGGTTTGCATTTCTAGCAAGTTCTCTGGTGACACACTGCCAGTGGAGTGAGTACGCCTTGCAAACCCAACCTGGGGCAACTAACGTAATCTTAGAACCCCATCCAGCATCTTGTGTAGTTAACTGAGCAATAGCTGTCGTTGGTGACGATAGTCATGACTGAAAACTCTGTCCCTTGGACTGCTCTATGTTTACAGACAAGCTGGCTTCACATGGAAACCCCACATCACACATTCGAGCATATAGAACTCTCCAACAGCACTGAATACGCAGGCCTAGGACAATCACTGGGCCTTGGGGTGTTAATAGAAGCACATTGCTGTTATCAAACCTCTTGGGAACCAGAGGCCCTTTGAAAGCTGCGGAAGTACACTTGGGATTGCGACAGACCTTCTCCCACAGAGATGCCTGCACACCGATGTACATGGGCCTGTGTTCACACAACAGCTGCTCTGAATGCCCAGGAGAGGGATGGGATGCTGCCGTACGAGCTGCCCAAGTCAGAGGGGCAGGGGGCTGTGCACCTCAAACTGGGGCAGAGTGAGAAAGAATCCTGTTCCAGAGTCATCCACATCGTGTCTCAGGGCTAGCTCAGTCCACCTAGCAGCTAGGACCTCGGGCAAGCTGCTGACCCTCTCTGAGACCTCCAGTCCTTCACTAAATGCAGCAGATACTGTCCAATTCCCTTCTGGAATGGATGGTGCCAGTTATCTTAGGAGATAAACACATTGCACGGTCTTAACAGCACGGTCTTCTTTCTCGCCCATTCTCTGTAATAGGTGCCTCTCACGTGGCTGCCAAAGCATCACGTGCCCCTGTCCTGCTGTTGAGCTCCCATGAATTCAGATTCTGTAGGCACAGCATGCTCTCTTTTCCGCAGATCCCATAGTATGTTCATGTTGATGCTTTGCCATTTCTACCTGGACCAGTTGAGATCACGTTCACTGTCACCTGGGGCATCAGCACGTTGTGGTTCATCTACAGGCCTTCACACATGCTCCCCCCCACCACAGGGACACTTTCCTTCCTCCTCTGCCTCCTTTCTAGTGGCCCCCTCCCTCAGCGCCCCTCCCTAGACTTCCCAAGCTGACTCCATGTCATCCTCCAGGTTACAGCTTAGATTCACGTCCTCTGAGAAGCCAGGATTGGGCCTGTGCTCCACACCCGTGCGGCCGCACAGCACCAGCCCCTTTATTGTTCTTGGAGGAGCGCTGACTTGGGAATCTGACACCCATGTGCTTGCATCCTGGTTCTCTCGCTTCCTGACTGTGGTTGAGCAAGTTTCTTTGCTGAACCCCAAGTTCTTAATCCATAGAATGAGGATAGGAAATAGCTGCCTTATTATTGATCTAGGCCACAGGTGGCAAACACAAGGCGTGTGCACCGAATCCGGCCCTCCACCTTGTTTTATCCGGCCCTGCACCTTGTTGCTACCCGCGGCAGCACCGAGCTCTCGCTTAACTGTTAAGGAGCACTTACATTTATACAGTCCAAAAATTACATTTGGCCCTTTGAAGGCAACTGTGAGGCTGATGTGGCCCCAGTGAAAATGAGTTTGACACCCCTGGGCTAGGATGAGGGTTGAATAGAAAAGTACACAGAACATGGACCTGTGGTTGTACATTGTGGCTTCTCTCATGACCAGCTTATTGTCACTAGTAATAAAACAGTCTTTCTCAAATGTCAGGCATCTAAAGTACCTTTTGGAAAGCCGGACAACAGTCAAATTATGGTTGAAGCCTTGGATATGATATTGATCAAATAGGGGTTTCACAGGCTTTATGTCCATAATTTTCCACCCTCCCACACCTCAGAATCCCTTAGGGAGGTGAATCCTGCCCTTGCCCCAGCTGACCTGGGGCAAGGCCTTGCCTCTGATATCTGCAAAATCTCCCGGGTCATTGTCACAGGCGCAGGGCGGGGGCAGGGGAGCCCTGAGGAGGGTGGCCCACAGGCAGGGAGAACAGGGCCATCCTTGGAGGGAGGCCAATTCGCAACTTGGAGAGCGCACCTTACGCCCTTGATTCAGACGTGCACATTGGTGGCGCTTCGAGAGAAGCTGGGGTTTGGGGGAAACAGGCCATGACCTGTATGCACACTCCTGCACACGGACACAGCCGGACCTCCAGAAAAACATGGCCGTGGCTGACTCAGTGTGCACTTGTAAGTGGCAAGAGTTTCCAAGTGGCCATCTCAGCCATAGCAGTGTGGCTAATGGGAGGCCAAAGATGCTTACGGAGAGAAACCAGCTGCAGATCATGTACTCACGGAGCCCAGAGATTTAGGTGATTGGCCATGGTCAGTGTCAGCTCCCTTTCGATGCTGAGGATTGCCAGCCGAGTACAATGGCTTTTTGCTTTGGTGTGATTGACGCTGAGCCGCTGTTTCTGAGCTTAATTACCCAACAGGTCCAGCCGCTTGATTAGCCTGACCCTAGTTCTTCATAATGAAGCTGAAGGCTCACCTCAGTGGAGGGTTGGTGTCTTCTTGTTGGTTATGACATCTCATAGCTGCATCACATTAGTAAAATGCGTCTTATCTGCCGATGACACGTGACTTAATACTGAAGCAGCCTCTCAGGTGACAGTTCCAATCCCTGGGAATTACCAGCAGTGTTAGAATACGGGGTCTGGGGTCTGGGCCCTGACCAGCGTGGCTCAGTGGGTTGGGCACCACCTGCAAAGCGAAGGGTCCCTGGTTCAATTTCCGGTCAGGGCACCTACCTGGGTTGCAGATTTAGTCCCTGGTCAGGGTATATACAAGAGGCAACTAATTGATGTTTCTCCCTCACATCGATGTTTCTCTCTCTCTCTTAGAAAGAAAAAAGATCCAGGGTTTGGGGCTGCATCTGAAGCATTAAAATGACCCGTAGAGTGACCAGAGCTAATGGGGGCTGGTGACGGCTGGGAGCAGTCAAACATCCTTCTCGGCTTTTTGCTCCTGAGCACTGACAGAGTCCGGCACCATCCATCAGCAGTGGGATAAAATCCCACTCTAACGTTTTTATGCCCCCAAATTCACTCTCTAAGGCATGTGCATCATCACAGACTGTGGTGAGGGGTGAAGGCCAGACATGGGAAAAGAAGTCAATACAAATAAAAGTGTACCCTTTAAGAAGAGACATAGAATATCTTATAAAATATTTATTTTAATTTTGGCAAACCAAGAAGGCTCTGCTTCCCTAAACAGTCATTCCGACCTCTTGGTAAGAGAGTGAGTCATACACCTAGCCTTCTCGCGTGCTGTCACAGAAGCAGATTGTGACGGAAGTGAATTGCAACGAGGCATTTCCCTTCCTCTTTCTGTGCATCAATCCCTGGGGAAAGCCCGTGAGGAGACACCACCACCCATCCTGATAGTGACCACTCCTGGCAGTTGAGACTCGCAGACCTAAGATGGCAGAGGACTCCTTGCCCCACCCCCCCCAGGGCAGGTGGCACCCACTGAGGACCCAGACATCCTGGTCACCCTGGAGATGAGCGTGCAGGATGGCAGGACAAACGTGCCACCATGGGGTCAGGAAGGTGGCTCAGGAGGGAGTGCGTCGGTTGTCCTGTGCATGCTCGCAGCTCAGCAGTTAAACGTTTTCCATGAACTGAGGTCAGAGCCTAGCCCAGACCTGCCTGAAGCGTATTTGAGAAATTTCTGAGACTGTTGTTTTTTGAAATCCAGGTTCTTGTAGTCTGATGGGGTTCAAGTCAACTGTCCTTTGAATGGTTCTATCCCCTTACCTCTGTTCTTTTTATTCTACTTACTTCTCCTGGGCAACCTCATCTCAGATCACGAACTTACCTCCTCTTTAAATGCTTAAAGTGCCTGCTGGACTTGGATGTCCCATGGTCACTCCATGTATCTGAACAGGCCTGCTGGAGGTCAGAGTCCATGTGGGTGAGCCTGAGGCAGCCCAGCTGGTCGCCAGCCTGGGAAGGAACGCAGGGCAGATGAGCGTAGCTGCCCACCTGAATCCCTGCTGACCACAGACGATGGTCCACTCCAGCCCATTCCAGGAGAGCTGCCTGGCTGGGCCAAGACTGGCGAGCAGGGGCCAGTGCCTGCTCTTCTCAGCCACGGAGTTCCAGAGTGTCAGGCAGCAATTGCTAACTGACACATGGGCAAAGAGCAAGCGTTAATTAACTGTTGTTAATTATTATCAGTGTAGAGAGTTACAGTCCAGGCCGCATTTTCCATCTCTTTCAGAAGGGTCTGTCCCTTTGCTGACCCATAGCACCCTGCGCAAGACTTGCCTTCTCTCCCATCTCTATCACTTCACTTACCACCTTGGCCTTGAAAACCACTCGTGTGCTAGGCATTGTGTTGCAGCACTCAGGCTGCAGGCTCTGGAGCCAGACTGCATGGGAAGGTGTCCCAACTCTGCCGTTTATTGGCATGTGACCTTGGTGAGCTCCTCATCTCTCTGAGTTCCAGTTCTCTGATCTGTAAGGTGGGGATGATGGTACTATGACTGCTTTTCAGAACTGGTGAAGAATCAGTTAAGTGGAGGTCTCCAAACTTCCAGGCGAGTGCCCTGTTCTCAGGGGGTGGGGAAAGGGGAGAAGCAGGGTTTGCTCCTTCCACGGAGGCAGTCAACTTCCTAGGAGTGGCTCCCCGGTCTGCTTGCCTCTGCGTCGCTGCGCTTGACACAGTGTCCGGCACCCAGCAGTTCTGAAAAAACAGCTGACATCCATCTGGAATGAATCACCACATACATTCAAGTCAGGTCCAGCTTGTCAAGACAGATGTGGGAGTTCCTATTTGTTCTGTGTTGGTAAACTTCAAGGGAAGCTCACTGGAGAGTGGCCACCATCTCGCTACTCACGTTTGCTCTGGGTGAAGGACAGTCGTCTGTCACTGCTGTAACGAATGACCACAGGCTCAGCCACCCCGCGCGGCTCACACTCGGGACCTCATGCCCCCGCCGATCAGAGGTCCGATGCAGAGTTTCCTGGGCTGAAATTCGGGTGCCGACAGGGCTGCACTTTGTCACTCCTTTCTCCTAGGGGAGAGCCCATGTCCCTGCCTTTTCTGGGCTCGAGGGGCCCCAGCATCCCTTGGCTGGCGGCCGCTTCTTTGATCTCAGAACCAAGTGTCTCTCAGACCATCCACTCTCCTTTCGTCCGCCCCTCCTCCTGCAGGAAAGCTCTCGGCCATCAATGGCTCGTGTGATTGGGTGGCCCCCAGCTCTCTTATCCAGGATCATGTCTTCATCTCTTGGTCTTGAACTTCACGACATCTATAGAGTTTCTTTTGCCATCGTCAAGGTGACACATTTACCTGTTCACAGGTTCTAGAGATTAGGACGAGGAAATCTTTGAGAGCCCATTGGTCGGCCTGCTGCGAGGGATGGAACATTGGTCAGGTCTCCGAGGACACCTGCGGAATTGCCAGGGAGGCAGCCGGAAGAACTCTTTAAGACCACTTGTCTGACCAGTTAGGGGCACTGCTCACGTTCATACTCCGAGCATGGGGCCCCTCGGAGTGGGGTGGCCAAGCAGGGCCACTGGAAATGGGAGTGTAACTCAGAGGGGGCTAGTCCAGCCTCCAATGGCATGCTCTTAAGCTTCAGTTTTAAATCTGTGGTTCTCAAAATAAGCTTTTTTTTGGTGACTGATTAAAATGAAAGAAATTTCATTTACTAAGTCCTGTGAAGCTCTACCTTGCTGAGGGAAAGACCAGTTCAATCAGGTGCCATCCAGAGCGTTGGTTCTCAAACTGTGTTCCAGGGAAGTACTTCAGGGTTTTTATACCTCGGTGCACGTTCACCTAAAAGCAGTTCAAACCCTTAGAACTCTGTAGTGAACCTGAGCACTCGGATGTCCTAGGGACTGAATTTTGGTACCGTCACTATTACTTTACTCTGTGATGTTCCCGGTCCAGGGCTGACCTCACACTCCAGCGTCTCCAGCTAGCTGGTCTAACAGGAAGCGGTCCCAGCACTACAAAACAGATTGTTTAAAAAGGAAAGAGAAAGAAATTATCTTCCGTGGCTATTTCTATGTCACAAGTCAACGTTTTTGTCCGTGTTATTCAACCAAACAGTGTCGACCATAAAAGGAAAAAAACCCTAATAATCAACAAGCACGCGTTAGGTGTTTATAGCAGGCAGGCACCGCTGTAAACGTGAACTTCAATTTGTGTGAACTCTGCAATAATCCGAGGGGAAAGGCACCATTTACAGATAAGGAAACCGAGGCACGAGGAGATGGAGCAGTTTTCCCGAGGCCAGGCGGCTGACAAGTGGCGGAGACCACGAGGTTCTGCTCCGTGCTTTTCACCACGGCGCTGCCGAGAGTTGGTTGTCCTTCTGATTCATCGGAACAGCCTGAGCTGGTCCCACAAACTGACCTTGTCGTAAGCAAACATAACGGTTCCGTGTTGGAGGCAGGTGAGAAAGGAGTCTGTTTTCCTCGCCCAATGAGGCAAGAGAGGAGAACGGGAGTCAGACCCAGGGAGAAGAAAGGCTGGTGGACAAGGGCCAGGGTGCAGGAGGAGACCGAAGTGTGTCATGTAACAACTTGACACTGCCCCCAGGACTGGGGTTCCCCACTCATCAGAGAAGGCAGGGCCTCCAGCACAGGCTCTCCAACGGGGCTCCGTGCATGACAAGGCAGAGCAGGCTGAGGCCAGTCCAGCTGCCCAGCTCCATTTCCTCCCCCAGCCTCACCCCCGAGTCTGGAACGGGTAGAAGAGACCCTTTGAAAGGAGCCCTCGGGAAGGCTGTGTATGTTAAAACAAGTGGCCCTGGCTGGTGTGGCTCAGTGGATTGAGCACAGGCCCATGAACCAAAGGGTTGCCGGTTCGATGCCCAGTCAGGGCACAGGCCTGGGTTGTGGGCCAGGTCCCCAGTAGGGGGAGCTCGAGAGGCAACCACATGTTGATGCTTCTCTCCCTCTCTTTCTCCTCCTGCCCCCCTCTCTAAAAATAAATAAATAGCATCTTTAAAAAAAAATAAATAAAATCTTTAAAAAAAAGTGGAAGGGGAAGAAGGTCCTCCATACAATTACAGATGAGAAATTATTAAATACGATGTACAATAACAAGACCCCATTCAGGTGTTGTTTGTATCAAGTTCTAGGCAACATTTTTGTTTGAAAGAAAAATATGGTTCCGTTGCTGAATGCATTTGTAAACCATTCTTCTGAAAGGATGCAAACATGTTATATGTATTCTACTTCAAAATGCTCTACTTTACTGTCAGTGAGAAATTTTAAGAAAGCCTTGTTCTTCTCGGTAAACAGAACTACAACAGCTGGTTGGAGACACCATCCCTGACTGGACTCCACCGCATGGCTCCTGAGTACCACGTGGCCCACAGGACTGTCTCTGTTCCCAGGGCCGCGCAGTGACTGATGCATATGTATGTTCTTAATACCTATGGGAACTGCAAGTTACCGACCGGCGAGGGCGGTCTGGTGCCACAGTTACGTAAGCGGGAGACAATGCTCACTCCCCATCCCTGCGCCGCCGACTCGGTCTGTGGTGGGGAGACTCGGCTGCTTCTGAGGATTGCTCGGGCTGCTTTACAATTAGGGAGGAAATCTGGGGCCCCACCCAGAGCCGCCGAATAATCAGAATCTCGAATCTCTGGAGGTGGGAATCCGTAACTTTAAACACTTGTACAAATCACAGGAAATAAATTAGGACAAAAGATGTTAAGGTGAAGTTACATGCTTTCTTGAAAAAATTTATAGATTTAAAAGAAAAATCTCTAAGATTAAAATAGCCCCGAGCAATTGGTGGGGTGCTCAGAGGCAACAGAAGCAGCAAGGCCAACAAAATAGAAGCTGCAGGGGCCATGCGGGGGACGAGAGCCTGCCGAGGCCCAGACGGGACTCTTCACCCGGGTCCGTCCGAACTGGAAGCTGCCAGCCTGGGGGAAGAAGCCCACTGCCAAATGCAAGTCCGAAAAGGGCCTTGGCAGGTGATTCTCCTGCCAGACCACCCCTGGGCACAGTCCTGAGTTAAGAAGCCACCCATGTTTGCCATTACAACCCCTGTCCCCGCAAGCAGCCATTCCCTGCTCCTGGATGTCCAGCCTTGTCCTGGAAATTGTGTGGACATGCAGGGTTTCTGTCCATTGTGGTGACATCCTAAGTGGAGGGTTCCAAGGTGAACTAAGCGTTGGGGACCCTGAGCTACAACCCTGGTTTGTCCAGAACTCAAAATAGAGCGATTTTATAGAACCGGAGAGGAAAAAGATGCGTACTTGAACAGAGAATACTAACAAAGCCATCTGTAAACATGTGACGACAGGCGGTGAATTCTTTATTTGACATCAAGAGGGAAAGGGACATTTCATTCATCGAGATATTTCATAACTGCTGATAGGAGCTTCCAAGTAGCCGAGAATCGGAATACAGTACAATTATTTAAGGCAGATGGTTCAGTCTTCTGATGAGTCAGAAGGCACTTGGGCGCCGAAGACTCCTGCGGGACAGCCGTCACCACTGTTGCAGATGGAGCTCTGACAAGCTGACTCAGTAGGCCAACCAGTAATTAATATATTGATCTCATTAATAGGCTGACAAAGCCTACTTTATCGGCCTCTGATCTGCAGTGTGCACATTCTCACCACATGCTGTTGGATGTATTGCATAAGTATTTTAACCAACACAGCCATTACTAAATGACTCACGCCCGCGACCGCGTTACAATGGGGCAGGGAATGAACCTGCAGTGAACCTGGCAAGCTGTGGGAGGGGATTGCGAAGGAAGAAGCATCTTTCCGGAACCACAGGGTGACAGACCCTTGATACTGATCTTCCTTTCTGTGTCCCAAATGCCAGTCTTCCCATGTGGGTGACTCACTGGTCCTCTGAGCCAGCCAAGAGCAAGTTTTGGGGGTTGGATGCCTGGGAAACTGGGCGCACCAGGTGAGCCCTGTGACAGCCTGCCGGGAGGTAGACAGTGTCCTCAGGTTTGGTCAGTACTTACTGCCCACGAGTCCAGTCTGGGCACCTCTTCCTCAGTTCACCCCAGGGTGAGCCGGCCAGAACCTGTGTGTCAGCGCAGCGGAAAGGCCCCCTGAGGCAGCTCACCGCTGCGGCAGGCAGCACGCCCTGGCCGAAGTCAGCAAGGTAGGAGCTACCTGCGTGATTTTGCCCAGAGTGGCAACTAGAGTCCATTTTCCTCACAACGAAAATGCCTTTACCGTTCTTTTTTCAGAGTGCAAAAATGACAGTGTGACTTATAAAATCCCAAGTGATAAACAGAATATTTGTAGCAGGAAAATCTCCTGAAACATCGCTACTTAGAGTCGAGCGCAGTTAACAAATCGGCAAATACCTGTCCACGCACGTCTCTATGCACATGTGATTTTCTGTCAATGTGCACATCGCCCCGTCAAAGTCAGAGCACCGTAAAGCAGCTTTTCTTAAAGCAAAAGGTCGGCATTGACGCACCGTAAAGGCAGCGAGTGTTCCAGAGTTAGGAGCCCAAGGCGTGACGGAAAAACCCACTGGCCCGATGGGACAACAGGTGTGATTCGATTTTGAGAAAATAGAGATGAGGTGCATTATTCTCTATTCTAAAGAAGTCTAACTCTGGAATGCGTAACCGAGGGACTTGTTATCTATACCTGTATGATCTTCAGTTAGCTGTCTCGGCTAAGTAAACTTAAATTCTTTATGCTTTTTAAGAAAGTAAAATTTTATTAAAAGGTTTTTGTTTATATTCTTCGTTTTGCGACACTATCCCCCCACCCCTGCAAAAAAAATTTTTTTTTTGGAGACAAAGATACATAACCTTAAATGAAAAGGCTCCAAAACAGAGGCTCAAAACCCAAATGTAAATATTGCCCCAACAGATGGTCACTGTGCTGGTGAAAACTGAAAGATAAAAAAAGGACTTCCCACCAACAAAATGCAGTCTAAGTTTCTGTGACAAATTTTACCGACTCTGCTTTCCAAAGACCAGGAAGGCAAAGACTCAGGTCGGCATCGCCGTGGCCACCTTCGTCCTGTCCTGCGGTCGGCTCTGAAGTCCTAGCCGGAGGCTCCAGGCAGTTCTCGCCCCGTCCAAGTTTTAATGTTACTCTTTTTATACTTGCCACGTCTGACCCACAGCAGACATCTAAAAACTCTTTAACCAGAAAACTTTCTAGAAATGTCTGGAGTAGGCACGTCATAGAGTCCCAACATCGATAGTGGTAGCCGGAGACGAGGGAGGGGACTTGGGAGTGACTGCTAACGGGGACGGGGTCTCGCCCTGGGGAGGGTGACGTCGGTCTGAAATTGGACGCGGTGACGGTTGTGCAGCTTTGTGAGCATGCTGGGACCACTGAATGGTATGCTTTGAATGGGCAACTGTGTTGTCCATGAATCATATCTCAGTTTGAAAAATAAACCTTAAAAACAGGAAACTTTCTAGGAGTAGTTGATATTTTCCCCGGGAACATCTTTTCAAGCTCTTGTCCCCACTCTTTTCCCTCCGCTCTCTCTGCTGGAGAAAGGAAGAGCAGCGGGAGGCTTCCCCCTGCCCCTACCTCCTTGAAGGTCAAGGTCAATTCCAGCCCTTGGCTACATTCAGTTACAGGAGGGCAAGTCTGTGCTTTAGCCCCTGCGATCCGCCCAGCTGGACACCCCGCGGCACGCTGCGCACTCCAGCAGCCTGACCCCCAGAACGCTCGGCCACATAATTCCGCATTATTTCCTCCCTCTGGACGTCGGTGTGACACTGTCACAGACGCAGGGCTGCGAAGCACACAGCAGTGACAGTCCCTGGGACCTCATCCTCCCATGGCCCCTGAGCCCCAGAGCCACACGTTAGCAGCAGAGGAGTCGCAGTGGCTTTTTATTCACAGGGAAAAAAAACAATCCCTATTGGCAGCTGAAGAGACAGCCCCTCTGGGGACCAATTATTCCGTTTTGTGCTGTACCCACGGCGTCGGGCGGCTGCCAGCCCCCAAGAGCCGCTCTGCTGGGCTTCCTCCCCTCCGAGCGGGCTGGGGCTGAGACACAAGTTGTTCCTCATGTCAGAACTGCCATTAATGACACAATTAAGTAACTGGGGACCACAGAGAAGCTCTTAATTAGGTAAACACGCTCTCTGAGAAGTGAGCGCCTAGTGTTCAGCACCGCTTGCTGTCAGACTGCAGGAAGAGGGTAAATGAAGAGGCATTTAACAGACCGATTTCTGCCAGATCACTTCTTACTTTAGTAGCAGAGGGTACTTATCGTTTGATCAGAGATGGGCGGGGAGGGTTGCTGCCTTATCAGAATTGATATCCTTTAGTTTTGAGAAAGGAAAAGGGTTGCCTGGAGAGGAAAGAATTGCTACACGCTCTCACAGCTCCCAAGTGATTCGACTGCACGACCTTCTCGGGCCTCTCTGAGCAGCTGGTGTCATCTTACGCTGACCGATGGCACCCACACTCTCTGGCCAGTGTCTCGCTCAGAGCCTCACTGCCCTCTTGCCCCAATGTGGATCCCAGGCTTCAATACTCTGTCCTCCGAATCCTCAGACTGTTTCTAACGTGAGATTACGCTGAGGCACCATTGAGGATGGGTGGCAAACGTTTTTCCGCCCTCCGTCGACTGTGTTTTGATGTGCTCCATTTTAGCCAGGAAGCTGGAAGGACCGCATCCCACCACGAGATTGTGCAAGACTGTGCAAAGCGGCTCCCATTCACGCTGCCCCAGGCGTCCCTCGCACTGTCGGGGCCTGGGCGTTCTTGCACGTGCCTCTGATATGGAAACCGCAGGTCTCACTTGGAGGCGCTGTCAGTGCCTCCTACGGGCTCGCTGGTTGCCAGTTACACTTTCTGTCTTTGATAAACAAACCTGGGAGTTAGGTTCGTTTACCTTTTCACCTTCAAGATGACAAACTAAAGCAGCTTCCTCCCAATTGTTTATTGACTCCATTATTCACTACTCCCGAATAATTACTGATGTGTAGTCATATGGATGGGAACACTATGCATGTCCATTTTCATTGTTTCACCGCCTGGGTTCACTCTTAGATTGCCCGAATCTCCCCTAAAACTGCCATTCGGTCGGGCTTGGCCAACAGAGTACAGTAGGTGGCGGAGACATCAGCGGGCCTGTTTGCCATGGCTCGGTGCAGTTCTCAGCTGCGGCAGCTACTTAGTTTTCCTGCTAGATTTCTGGACTTTCGTCCACCTGATCTTCCATCTACAAAGTGAAGGTCACTGGTGGACGAGATAAAGAACAACCTGCCTCCTCTTGGCTTCCCACTGGTCTGCGACCCTGTCCTGCCTCTTCGCCCACTTCCGTGACAGCCCTTGTGACTGAAGTGCAACTTCTCGTTTCTACAGCCCGGCTGACTCAACTGATACCCATCTTTCTTCACAGGCACCTACCTGCTCGGCTCCACCCCTGCGGCTCATGCTGTTTGTCCCCAGCGGAGCCTCCAAAGCCCTCCCCTTCCTGCTCCACTTGGTTTTCCCCGCTCGACACTCCTAAGCCCTATTTAGCTGACTGTGTGACCACACAATTCCACTTTGCTCTCACGCTCAACCCATGGCCTCAAGGCCCCTTTGACCTACACTTGGACCTGCCAAGCTGACCACAACCCCAGATCACTCCCAAAGCTGGCTTTTCAGTTCTTGATTTTGGACTTCAGCGCGTCACTGAGGCAAAGCACAGACATCTGCCACCCTGACCCTTGCACGGCGCCACCTTGGTTCCGATCCCTCAGTCTTTCATCCCTTCAGGCTGCAGAGCTTAGATAGGCTCCCCGGAGGAGCTGTGCAATGCTTTCCCTCTCCTGAACCCCCAGTCTCAAGGCCGTCTCTTGCCTTTTGCTCACTGAGCAAGTGTTTCTGGACTGTCTGCCACATGCTCTTAATGAGTGTGTGGACATCGAAGACACGAGAGTGAAGAAGCCGGGCTCTGCACCTCCTTTCAAAGAGCTTGTTGTCCAGGGGTGGTGGCGGCGAGGTTGTGCAGGGGCCAGATAAGTACACAGGCCACATGAGTGTGACGCGGGGGCAAAAAGAAGGGAAAATGACAAAGACGGGGCCAGAAAAGGATTTGGCAGCTCACTCAGCTTCTTTACTTGATGAAATCGATAGCATCCAACGTGACCTCGTGAGCTGATTTCCTCTGAACATCAAAGGATTTTCCGCTCTCTGACTCCATCTTTTTCCGACTCCCCTTCAGCTCAGAGGCTGTGTTGCTCATTCTCCATGGCAGGTCCACCCTGCCACCTGCTGCGTCAACGCCACTCTCTCTGGTCTGCTCTGGGGCCCCGCCAAGCGAATCATTCCTCTGTAGAATGTTACCTTCCGTCCATCCCACCGTCATTCTCCCCTTCACCTTCAGAACCCCACAGCACCCCCTGCCCCCACCCCCAGTGACGGCCGTGCTGCTGGCCCGCACAGCCGGCTGCTCTCTCTCCCGAGCATCCCGGCTCTGTCTCCAGCTCCTCACCCCTTCACCTCTTTTTCTGTATTTTCAGTGAACAGTAAATATGTCGTATTTCCCAAAAGGATTTAAAATGGTATAATAAAATATAGCTTGTTGATTAATTGAAAAACCAATTAATTAAAATAACATAATGACTCTTAGGCTTACCCCCCAACGAGGCATCAGACAATGGACATCACCCAACAGTTGTGTTCCCCGATGTCCTCGCCCTCCCAGCCCCTGGGAAGGAACCAGGCTCTGCGTCTGGCCTTCTCACCCCCCACACGTTGATTCACCTCTTCACTGCGTGCCGTGCCTAAAATCCAGCGGAGGTGTGAATTCGCTCATAAAGTCCAGATAAACGGGGCTGCGCTCACGGAGCCTCCTTCAGGCTGTCATTTCCATCTGGTCCTTTGCGTTTGAGGTCTGTGTTGATGTCTGCACTTTGTTCCTTCCTTGTATTCCATTGTCTGTATGTGCATGTTCTCACGTACATATACACACACACACACGTCCCGTTTGTAACCCTTTCTCCTGGAGTTAGGAAGGTAGGTGTGTTTTAAAATGTTTCCAGTTTTTGCCGTGAATACCCTTGTGTGTGTCTTCTTGTGCACACAGTGCGAAAGCCTCTCTAGGGCAGAGACTCAGAGTGGGGCTTCTGGGAGGTCCGAATGAGTGAATGGAAATGACACTATTATTGTCCCCTTGGTCACACGTCACCTTGGAAACAGGGAGCCCACTCGGTGGCCTTAAAAAACAAATGAGACGAAAGGAAGAAACATGCCACGATGGCATAATTATGGAGGGGCACAAAACACAAACTCGGTCCCACATCTGTTGGCAGTGAGTGGTTCCCTGAAACCCTAAACCTCGGCTTCCCCATTGGGGTGTTCCACTGAGGTCTTTTCCATTCGAAATATTGCTCGTGTGTTAGCTTTGTAAGTGCCTTTTCTCGTCTATCTTTTTCATTTCTAAAAACCAGAGCAGTCTTTTCTCGTTGTCCTACCCAAGACAAACTTGGCCAGATAACTCCAGAAGGCATGTGTGCCTGTCATGGTCAGGGTCCAAGCCAGCCCAAGCAAACCTGCTGTGGCAGTCTGCAAATTCCTTTCGCTGCCCTGAGCAGTTTTTCCCTCCGCTCGAGTATGGTAACTAACAACTGCGTGGTGATTTTGAAACCAAAAACCACAATTGCAGCTCTTAAATTTAGGCCATTGCCTCGTGTTGCCAATTTAGAGAAGATGCGGTTAAACTGACAGTCACTTTGCCTGCTGACATCTCTGAGGTTTCGAATTAAAAATAAGAGTCACTTTTCCTCCTCTAACAAAGTTAGTTTGCCATTGACAGAAGCATTAAATGCCACATTCATCCAGATATTTCTCACCCACTTAATAAATTGAACGTCCCATCCCAAATGCCTCATGAGGTAGGACTCTGCCAATATTCAGTGCTGAGTCTATTTCAGTGTTTCCAGTAAATATAAAGAAACCTTTCCTATTTTTAAAAATTTGCTGTGTGCGACATTATGGGTATAACCGGCACAAGGAGACGACATGTCCTATCTGGATTGGTGACACTCTTGTCACCGAGGAGAAGTCAAAGTGTGGAGAGGTGAGGGGGCGGGTGCCGATTTCCTGGGGAAAATGAGCCACACCAGTTCACTCTGGCCCTGCCTGCACGCTGACGGGCACAGGCAGGTGCAAGGCTCAGATGCCGGCTCGTCTATGCACGAGGCCAGGCCGCTGCCCCACCTACAGCAGCATGGACGATGTGTCATCCCTCCCACCAGAGTATGTAGAGATGCCGGAAAAGTGCTTTCCCTCACAGTCCCCCCACTCAGGTTTTCAGAAGAACACTCCCATGGGTGTGGGCACCAGAGGAGATGCGGTCCCTCTCACCACCCAGGTCGAGTGGGAAGCTCAGTGTGCTCTGGGCTCGGGATTATAAAGAGCCAACACACAGATTAGATAATCTGCTGATGTGCAGAAAGAAGGTATTCTTAGCAAAATTCTTGCTTTGTATGAAGGAACAGAGTCAGGTGGTTGAGAACATATTTTTTAGAAACATCTGGAGAGGTCACTTGGTGTGCGAGTGGCCTCGTGGTTCTTACTGGATTACCGGGACTGAATGCACAATTCCTCGTGTCAAGGGGAGTGATTGTGAAACCGCCCCAGTCTCTGATTCAGCAGTGATGGGTTCCCTCGGTGACCCGAAAGTCCGGTATTACTTTTAAGTCTTTATTCCTTTGGTGGTGGCAGGTGCTGCAGACAGGTACATCTCTTGGAAAATTGGGAGCAGGTGACAAAACCTGCTGAAGACTTTCTGTGCCCCTCACATTATCAATAAAAGTAGTCCCGTGGGACCTGCCAGTGATGGGGTGAATGCTCCCATCACTTTGGTTTCCTGTTTGCTCATTTTATTTAAAAGCTTTAGACAATAGGAGGTTATTTTTAAATTCAGTGGACTTTAAAGACTGAAAAAAGGAGAGATGAATTGAACAAAAAACCCAATCTAGGTGAGTACTATTTCAGTTTCAGAGGAATATAGAAGCAATAAGGGATTAAGTTAAAATGATATAAACTAATTTGCAGAGGTTTTGCCTTTAGATTAAATTATTGAGAAAGGCTTAGTTTCCTTTCATGAAAATTATCGTCATTTGTTAAGAGCTGACAGACGGCAGGAGGGTTAACAGGGGAGCATAAACGTGAATGAAGGGGTGACTTTCTAACCGTCACTGAGCCGCTCGGAGCAGAAGGGCTGTGCAAACACACGGCCCAGACAGACCCGCTTTGGGAAGAAGAGCGTCAGTGGTAGGGTAACCCAGGACTGGGTGATTCAATAAATGCCATTCTCTTCGCCATGGCGACCACAGGGTTCAGCTACGTCTCAGGAAGCAGTGGCTCTTCGAAGTGACCTTTTATTCCAGACCAAAAGCCATTGCCTTGACCTGGTGAAGGCGCTCGAGAAGAAGCCAGGAAAACCTTCGACGTCCAGGAGGGCTGCCTCCAGGGTCCTGACCACTTCCAACCTCGGAAAATTCCGTTCCAATGATCAATGCTCTCTCTCCATGGGGCTCTTTTTTAAGAAGATTAACGACTCTGTTTGGAATCTAATTTCCTCTTAAAATTAATGCTGCAGGATGAATGGGCCAGCTGGTCACGTTTCAAAGGGTAAACGGATGGCTCTGCCTATTCCGGTCGGGGTCACTGCCACGATTCCTTGGTGACTCACAGCCACGGTGTCCGCAGACAATTGGACTTGTGGGCTGAGAGCCGCCTGCGGTAACCAGGCTGCCCGGCAGGCGAATCGGGAGGACGAGCCCGTTGTCTTTCTTCCCAACCTACAATGCTCAGTAGTCTGCGTCTTCCGGGAATCTTGAGTGTGGAAGTGGCTACAGGCTAGAAGCACACACTCTCCGTGAACACCTGTGCTTTCCCAGGACACGTGTGCACAGGACGTGCACAACCCGCTCTAGGACGCCGGGGCAGGAGCTCCATCTCCCAAACCCAGCACCATGCTGACGACGTAGGACGTGCCCAGTCCCTGCCAACGGAAGGACGGGTGGGAGGGAAGGAGGGGTTGAAGGCACATGTAGTGACATAAATTGGAAAGTCTTTCCTTTTGCCTTCATCTCTGTCATTACTGGAGCAGTCCTGAAGGTTTTCTGGGTCTCGCGCACACGCCTGGAGCTCAGTCGCCCACCGCCAGGTTTACACAGACTTGTGGTGGGGCAGCGAGGTTGTCCTTCGTGCCTGCTGGGCCCAGCGGTCACACACAAGCTCACGTGCTCATGGGCATGACCACGGCCGCCAGGGGCACTTCCTGCAGACAGGACAAACACTGATGTTTTCCCTTGTCTGAAACGACGCCCTCCCGGGGCACCTTTCTCGTGCCCCCGGCCTTCCTTCATGACATCGTTGCTCCTTGAGGGTCAGACACCTTTGGAAGTGCAGTGATTTGACACGTCCTCTTCCAGGTGATGAAGCTGTTTTCAGTCACACCCACGTAATAATCTGGAATAATTATGATTTAGTCTCTAGTTTTAAACCAAATAGTCAACATTTACAGATACATTTATTTCACTTTTAAAGCCACCAATGAAATTCTGTAAAATACTTCATGTAGAAACTGAAATTTGCACTTTACCCAGCAAAATCACTGCGTCTTTGCGGTTTGCACTGCGTCATGACTTTAAGTTTTAAATGCGAACAAAAGTTGTAGAGGGGCACCCAGAACGGAAAACCAGAGTAACTCGAGTCCCGTGTCTTTGGCTTTACAAGCGGAGTGCTCTGCCATCACCTGTTGGAATCTGCTCTTTGCAGGCAGAGGGGGAGCATTGTAAGGGTCTAAAGGGGAACAGAGCCCAGCCCGCACCAAATCTGCTGTCCGGACAAATGCATGCAGCTCGGTTCCCAGGCCGGGACTTGGCCCTGGACTGCACGTTTACTGAAGCACAAGTGACAGAACTTTGCTTTGTCACAGTGATCGAGCTCACCAGCAGCTGCAATAATTGCTTATAACAGACCAGGGTTGGCCCACATTCTGTCTTTGCAGTCACTGGTCTCTGTCACAACCACCCCACTCGGCCACTGTGGTAGGAGAGAGAGAATACGTGAATGAATGAGTCTGCCTGTGTTCTAATAAAACTTTACTGACAAAAAAGACACAGTCGGCTGGATTTAGCCCATTGGCTGTAATTTGCCAAAGCCTGATCTGACCAACAAAAACTTTACCAGGAGGAGCAGTATTTTATCGCTATCTTTGTTCAGAATGACTGGCTTTGCATTCTATTAATTGTTTTAAAATTCTCTACAGAAAACACACCCCCTTGGCACCTCATGGCCTGCCCCTGGCACCCACTGCCCGCTGCTAACCATGGGGCAGGCTCGGGAAGGCAGACTGGAAGTCCACCTCGTGTTGGTGGCCCCAGTGTCTGCCACGGGGCTCTGCGCATCGAGCGTGCTTGGTGATGGTTTGGGAAATACATGAGCGCAGTCGTACCTGGGGTTTAAACTAAGCCTCGCGTGCTAATTTCTTTCATAGAAACTATTTAGTGTATTTTAGTGGGCTTTTTAAAAAAGTGAAGTCTAATATAGACGTTAAACACACATCATTTTCTTCGTACTACTAAACAAGATTCTCTTGATATTCCTCAAAAATGGGTCTGTACGTCTCGTGCGTACGGCTTATTTATACACTTAGGGCTGGTCTCGTCTCAACAAATGGATTGAAAGTGTCCTTTTGTCCTCCCCTTTGCTTCCAGTGCATCCTTTGCTAGACTCGTGGTCATACAACCTGCCCCTCCTTTGCTCACTTGCAACAGCGGCATCTCGCATCCCACGGTTTGGTTTCTGAGCCCGGGGGGCGGCCTTTGTTGTCCTTGTTCTGCCCCACGGCCTCGTTCTCTGAGACTGGGGCCTGCCCGTCCTTTGTCTCCTGATCGTCGCCAACTGTGCCGAGGTCCGTGGCCGGGGCACAGTAAGAGAACAGGTGTTGCTGCATCGCCCTCCCCTCGCCCTCCACGGCCCCGTCCTGGGCCGGCGCTCCTTCTCCGAAGACGACCCCTGTCGGCTTTTGCCATCAGCTCATCTTGTAAGATGTCCAGATGACAAGTCCCTTAGCTCTGAAGTCTCCCATTTTCTGAAGTCTGTTACTTTCTGTTCCGTGGGTGGGTTTCCTCTCGCCCAGCGGTCCCTTCTGCGCGTGTGTAGCTTTCTGCCTTTGCTTTTTTGAGACCGCGTGGCGTGCACGTTAGCAGCCGGCTCCCAAGAGCCAGCCCCGGGGACAGAACGCCAGCTCTTCCTTCTCAGCCGGGCAGCCCCAAGCCGCGTTCGCCTGGTCTTTGAAAGGAGGCCGATGGCCCCGGTTGCGTGGAGTGGGTAGGAGAGTCAATGGAACCATGCGGGCGGAGCACCTGGCCCCAGCCGGGGCTCGGCATGCAGCGTTTTCCTGTGATTCTGGGGCCACCAGGTCTGGCTGCATAATTTGTGTGCACCAAAGGGCTCAGGCAGCTCCGAGGGCGATGGGCAAGTGCTGCAAGGGCCGTTTTCGGTCATTCGCCTTCCCAGACGACTCCCCTTCTTTGACTGACTGTGTGTTCCTAGATGTCTGTCCTTTGTCCAGTGGGACAGCCAGGCGGGGAGCCCTTTGCCGGGGCTCTTGACTCCCGTGGAGGTCTTCCACCTCTCCCGTCTCTGTCTCCAGGGTGCTCTTTGAAGGGTTTTCCTCACCCGTGGGACACAAACCCCACACCAGGCCCCCCCGTGTGATGACAAACACCCCTTTTCCTCCCTTGTGGGACAGAGTGCTGGGCTCACAGTCCCACAGCAGTGGCATGAAAAGGGACAGCATCTGGGCTATGGGCCGTGCAGGGTTACATTCAGGGGTGGGGTGTCGCACACGGGGGGCGGGTGCTACACACGGTTGGGGAGGACTCTCTGAGCAGCCGAAGGCCCTTCTGGGAGGAAGCCTCGCCTGTGTGGGGTCTTGAGCAAGGAGGAGGGGCCGCCTCAGTAGAGTCAGTAGACGAAAGCATCCAGGTTGCGGGGGGGGGGGGGGTATTGGGTAAAAGTTACAGTTTGCATTAGCCGGGTTAAGCGCCTTCAAAGGAGCAGGCCCTGAGAACGGCTTTATTTGAACTTTTCAATTCCCACACTCACTCTCTCAAATGTCCTTAATTCTCGGTGTCCCCAAGTTGGCAGGAGGGGTGTTGTCACAGCCCCTGAGTAGAGAGGAAGGGGCCCCAAGACCTGTCCCACTTGGCTAAGGGCTTTAGAATCAGTCCCTGGACAGGCTGTGGGCCTTGCCTGACCCCAGCCTGCCCTTTCCTGCTGCTCAGCAAGGCTGTAACCCAATCTCTGGGTCAGCTGTCCGGGTGCCAGCAGCCACCCTGCCATGGACCCTTTCACCTGGTGCCCCGGCAAGCTGCGCTTCTGAGATCACGCTGCCCTGGACTTTCTGTGGGAGCTGGGTGGGGGCAGGCATTGTGCTTTAGCTGTAGGACAGTCCCTCCCATTCAGAGGAGGCCCCGAGAAGGCCAGCGGACATTTCCCGTGGTCCTTCCCCACTGCTGGGCAGGTCCGTGTGGGGAATGGGCACCAGACTGGCCGCTGTGGACAGCAGCACTCAGCATGGAGGGGAGACCATGTCACCCTAAAAAGGCTCCAGTGTGCTCTCCCTGGGACAAATAATATTCGGGTCCCCCATTCAGATCCGTACATGGCTGGTGGGGGCCTCAGGCACAGAGCATGCCCAGTGGAGGGAGTCACGGCAAGGGGGTAACAGCCTGGGCTCCGTTTGGAGCCCAGGTGGGTCTTCCTCATGCCCGTACCGCTCACAGCACCTGGGCAAGTACCTGGGCTTCCTGATGCCCAGTATGCACATCTGCAGGAGGAGGTGATGCTGCCCTTTCCCTGGAGAGTGCGCGCTGGTTGCCTGGGAGACCACACGTGGCTAGTGCCCTGCAAGGCCAGTGCTGGCTCCGCACACATGGCGGAGTTTCTGCCTTAAGTTTTTATTGACAGTTCAAGTTGTGAAGGTGGTACTTGCCCAATGGAAATGCCTGAAACATCCAGGGCTATGTGCAGAAGGATTAAGAGGAGGGAGGGGGGGAGATGGGGAGAGAAAAAAAGAGGGCAAAGGAAGAGAGAGAGAGAGAGGGGGAGAGAGAGAGAAAAGGAAGAAAGGAAAATAGGGGAAAAGGTGGAGGAAGGAGACGAGAAAGAAAGAAATCCTCTCCCTTCCTTCTCCCAAGGGGTCAGAACCATCCAAACCTGGTGCATCTCTTTCCGGTTCATTATTCATGCACGCGCAATCTTTTAAATCCACATTACTGATGTGTGCCACTTTATTTCCTTTCTTACAAAAACTAGAAACCCCACGTCCAAACCACCCTGCAATGTGCTTTGTTTGCCGCGTACACGGTAGCGGTCACTTCACGGTGGTGCTGACGCATACAGGTCCCTGTCGTGTTCGCCACGGACTGAACGCCATTCCGCAGCACCCCCCGTCCGCTGTTTCCCCAGCCCACCGCCCAGTGGCTGACATGCAGGCTGTGACAGTTGCTTCCGTTTATAAACAACACTAAGACAGGTGGCACTGGGTGGACCTCACTGTGCCCAGCTGGCAGTAGCTCTTCATGATGAATTCCTGCGGGAGGAATCGCTGGGTCGAAGGACAGGCATACCTAAGTGTCTAGAGAAATCGCCACATTATGCTCTCCAAAAGATTGGCTCGTTTCCACGCCAGACCACAGTGTATGGATGGACATATTCCCCACACCTACGTCAAATGGGGTACCAGAACCTTCTGTTTCTGTGGAAGCCTTACCGATGGATCCCGTGGAAAGAGAACTTGCTTACTGAGCTGGCCGAATAATCCTCCGGTACAAACATCCCCAGCTACAGCCCCTCCGGGTGTGCCTCCTGTTTTTCTCTCTCTTAGCTGGCAGTGAGACGCTCCAATCAGGCAAACTTTCATTTTTACTGCGGGCTATAAACGAGGAAGAATGTGACTCTTTGGCTTGTACATGAGGTGTTTCTTTTGTGAAGATGTCACACCCACTCCCCAGTGCCAGCAGTTCTCTTATAAATTAAGTGACCCAACTCTTGGAAGCCCTGAGCTTCCAAAGGACCCAGCCGGCTTCACGTGGGCCGGAAGAGGCGACAGGCTGTAGGCTTCGTGGGCCATGGCTCCAGGCCAGTGTTGGAGAGGTCTTTTCCTCTCTGACTCTGGACAGTGGGCTACCTTGCCAGAACGCGATTTGTTCTGTACCTGCCGGCCTGACTTCATAGAGGGCAGGGACTTGCGTGGACTGCCCAGGAGACGATGACAACACCAATTCCCGTCCACAGCGTTTCCTCCTAGGTCAAAAATACTCCGCAGGCCCTGTTTCTGTACATTACAACTCAGAATTTCTCAGAGTCGCCACTTTCAGGGATGCCGACCCATCAAACGATGACCAACTCTGTTGAGGAAGGGGGGGAGCACTTGGGGGGAAAGTGTCAGCGAGCAAATGATCCGTCCGCGTGGAGCAGAGTCACGGTCCAGCCTTCACTGACAGCAGACGGGACAGACAGAGGTACTGCACCTGGAGGAGAATGCGGGGTCCTGACCTGTCCACCCCACCTCGCAGCTCTGTGGCCAGGGGCGAATCACCCCTGCGGAACCCACGCAGTGGCAGTGAGGAGAAACGTGGTGATGGGTGTAGACGCCGTGCTGTCCCTGGGAAGCACATAAACATCAGAGGTAGGACTACTCTTTGGTTTTAAAATCTAGCCTTTATTTTATGGTGTCTGATTTTCTTGACATCCACAAGTCATGGAAGCCAATAATAAAGCCAGGCTGTCAAGAGTACAATTAAGGACAAGTTGGAAAAGGGCCCAGTTCCTGTGCGTTTGATCTCAGCGGAGCGCGGCACGTTTGAAGGGGCTGCTGAGGCCGGGGCCAGATTTCTGGAGACGTCCCTCCATGTGGTCCTGTCCGCCCCACACACCCAGCCCCCTTCCGCCTCCCCAGTCCTCTCCGATCTGCTCTGCTCAGTCCCCTCCAGCCTTCTGAGTCTGTGGTTCCAAGGTCAAGGTTTGTGCTGGTGAGGCTTGGGCCCCGCTACCTCCACTGTGCATTTCCCCCTTTCTCACCCCCTAACTTCCTCGTGCAAATAAATGCTAGGGAAGATCTCAAAGGAGGTTCGAGGCAGGTGACAGGCTGCTTGTGTGCGCACATGTGTGATAAGTCAGGGCAGGGATGAGAACACCATCAGGTTGTTTTTGGCTATGGCGAGGTGTCCACCTTGCCCCACACTCCACTCCCCATCTTTCCAGAAGATGGTAAGGAGGACCCTCCTGGACACCCTCAGAGTCTCAGTGGACAGAGCACTCTGCAGCCACCTCGCCCCAGGACGGCCACGCAAGTTCTGTGCTCTTTCATCTGCGGATCACTTTCCAGACAGCCTTGGAAACGCACCGCAGCTGGAGACCCAGTTTCGCAGGTATTCCAGCAGCCCTCTGAGCACTGTCCCACCGAGAGGGCCAGCATGTCCTCCAGGTTCCAGCACCAGGCCCTAAAACAATGTATTAAATATCTCCTGAATGAACAATCGCTATCACTCATCCCTTTTTGCAGAACTGAATGTGTCCACACCATCAATGCCACGGACACTTCGAAATGCGTTGACCTGACATCTCTTGGCCCCACCAAGGCACACGCCTATGAGACTGGGGCTCGGACTTTCCATCCGACCACGCCCTTCGAGAGCACGCTTCCTCCCAGAGTCACTGCCTCGTCCTTGGTCATTCACGTGGCACCTCTCAGCCTCCTCTGGTGGGCCACATCCCTGGTCCAGGGCAGTCGGTTTACACCCTGGCATACCCCATGGCAGCATGCATGCCTGTCCCTGACAGCACCGATGGCCCTGCACACCCATTTGCTGGGCGGTTGTCATGGCGGCCGTGCTGTGAGGCCTCTTGACGCATTCTCGTATGTTCTATTAAAGACTCTCTGGGCTCATCAATAGCCCATTTTCATGTGCTCACTCGAGAAAGATGGCATCTTGCTCCTCTTCCGTCAGTGGAGTTTCCTCATCTCATCCAAGGAGGACCTTCTGTGAGTGACTTTGGGGAGGTCAGACTCTTTCCTCGGCTGGGAACCCATGGAACCCCCAGCTTTGCTTCTCCCCCGCAAAGAGCCAAGAAAGTAACAGGGAATTTCCTGGAGGGAAACAGCTCGTACCATGAGCCTCTCCCCACCCACCCTCCCTCAGCAGTCGGGGGTCCACTCAGACTGGGCGCTGGGCGGGTGCGCAGGCGCCATCATGGGGCTGTGCCTCCACGTGCTAAGGACACCGGTCTCTGAGTGCTTTGAGTCCCAGGAAGCAGCTGTCGCAGGGCTTGCTCTAGCTCATTAAAGGATTTTGGTGGGTTTTTTTTTATTTTTAATGCACTTGTATGTAACCTTTTGATCCAGACGTTCGCTGCACACGACGCTGTCAGGGTGGCAGTGCTCGCCGCGGAGAGCACGAAGCTGTCCCCAAGGGCGCTGTCAGTGCGGTGTTCCTAATTACAGGGAGAGCTGAGCGAAGGGCAATTTAGGTAAACGCAGATTAGCAAAGGAAAATATCTTTTTTCAAATTGGTAGCTGAGACCATTGAAAAATAGTTGGCCAGATTAAAAATACTAAATGCCTACTATGTATCTCCAGTTAAATGACTAATACCTATGAATGGGCTCTCAATGAATTTGGTTTTACTGTGATGAATTAATAAATCAGATTATTATCTCGGGAGGAAGAAAGTATCACCTTTTCCAATTGCCGTTGATATTTCAGAAGGGTGGCAGGAAAACGAGACACCCTTGGTTGAAAGGCTTGTCTCATTCTGTTCTGTGCCTTTTTCTTGACAAGCAGGCCCCCTCATCTGCCCCTGTCCCTCCCCCTCCCCCTCCGCACACTGTCATCCCGCTTGGAGGGCCATGGGGCTATAGGTGACCACAGGTGCCACTGCCCCAACCCCGTTCCTTCTGCCTCAGCCCAGACTGACCCCTCTCCCACCTCTGATGGCACCTTCTGCTCTTGTCACTCAAGTGGCTCCAGTCCCTTTGACAAATACTTGTCCAACCCCCGTGTGGGGCCCAGCTCTGTGCTGGGTCCTGGGGATACCATGGGGAGCATGACCCAAGGGGAGAGTGATTAAAATACAGGCTGAGTGCTGCTGGAGGTCAAGTTCAGAGCATGCTAGACCCCAGGACAAGCATCACAGGGCAGTGATGGATGCCCCCAAACAGCCACTGGGCCCGCAGTTCCCCTTGGCTTGGCTGCTCAGGTCCCCCTTTCCTCATCTGCAGAGAATAACTCCAAGGGTGTTGTCGGCATTAAAGAGGCCAAGGCAAAGGGCCTCTCCCTGGGCTGACACTCAGCATGTCCGGCACCTCCCTCTCAGGAGCACCCATGTCCAGGAGGCAGAAGGAGGTGCACCCGCCTCTCAAACCAGAAGTTCCATCACAGCAAGACGGTGCTGTTCATGCCAAGGAACTTTTCTGCTCCAGATTTTGTTAAAATGTCAGCATGATGCCTGAAAACCCTGAATAGGCCTACTCCTGAAATGCAAGGTTGCCATTTTTATTTCTACCAATTCAAGAGCTAACATCTGCCTCGTCTTCCAGAGGTGCGCACGCGGCTGGCATCCTACACACTCAGCTCGTTTCTCAGAAGTGTTTGAAACTGAACTGAAACATGTATAGACCCCTCTGTACACACACCACCACTCCGGGGTGGGGGGGAGTTATTTTTACACAGAAATGTTGGGTGAAGCGATAATGCGGCACCTGGCAGGGGACTCAGCATGCATTTCTCTTAAACTGGGTGTAGAGTCGCGATCATTTCAGGCCATTTGCTTGTGCTTTGGGGACATGTAGCAGTTTCTCCGTGACAAAAGACTGTGGAATGTGCCTGTCAGACCCAGTGGTGATGTACGTTTAAGGGGTCACGGAGCTGGGCCACCCTCGGTCCTGGGGTGGTGGGTGTTGGGTGGGGCACCCCGAGGGCCTTCCACCTCCTCTCTCTCCAGCCCAGTGAATAGACGGCCAGGGAACCCGAAGCTTGACTATAAAATACATATCATTTAAAAGCTGGTTTGAAGTAACGTTGAAAGATTTTAAATATCAAATTGAGTTTGGGGCCCTTCAGATTATAGATTTTTTTAAATTAAAACTGGTACTACCCTTGACTTATTATCCACTTTTTCCACCAGACCATCAACCATTTTACAGAGTTCCAACGTAACCTCTAAGAGCCACAGTTCAGGATACTGGATTTTTTTTTTTTTAATTATAGCACCGTCTCCAAGCAAAGCAAAGTAAAAGTTCATTTCTATGCAAAGTAAAACAGGCCAGATTGAAAAAAGAAAAATCCAGCAATCCCAAAGCAATTCAAATTTTACTCACCTTTGAACGCATTCCTATTCCTAAATTCAGAAACCATCTGGCTCAGTAGTTCCCTCCCAGTGATCGAAGGAGCTGATTGATTATTGCATGAGAAAATGGAACAAATGCAGGAGCCTTAGCAAATGCTTCGGAACGCGTAGAGGAGAGCTGAGCTCCTGGTTCCCTGTGTGTGTGTAGACTGTCCCAAGAGAATGACGTCAGGGCTCCATAATGGGACGGTTAGTTCCCAAACTTTTTTTTTTTTAAGATTTTATTTATTTACTTTTAGAGAGAGGAGAAGAGAGGGAGAGAAACATCAATGTGTGGTTGCCTCTTGTGCACCCACTACTGGGGACCTGGCCTGAAACCCAGGCGTGTGCCCTGACTGGAACCAGTGACCCTTTGGTTCGCAGGCCTGCACTCAATCCACTGAGCTATACCAGCTGGGGCTGATTCCCAAACTCTTGTGGTTCTCTATGGGCCTCCCTGGGCTTTGCACAGGCTGATCCCTCAGCCTGGACTACTCTTCCACCCCTTGTCTCTCACTCTTATTAAAACAGGACTTCTTTAAAACCTAGCTCTGTTTCTCTTGTATAGGCACTTCCCTGATCCCCTCAGAAGAATCCCTCACTTCCTCTCTGCACTCCTGTGGAATCTTATGGAAGTGTCCCTGGTGCCACATGTCTTAATGTTTCCTTGCTAATGCTTTTCATAGCTGTACTTCATAGTAGACTGAAGCTACAATGTTCTTTCTGTCCGCAACATCACCTAGTAACTGGGGTGTGGTAGGGGCCTCATTGATGTTTCTTAAGCTGAATTGTACTGACCTTGGACTTACACGACTCTACAGTTCATTTTCCTTCTAATAACTCTTCCTCTCATTCACCCCGATTCCAACTCCCCTTGACTTCCACCCATTGCCATCACTTCACCCCTCCGAGGCCACCAGACGAAGCCTGCTTCCTCTTCCAACCACGCCAAGTGCAAGGCACTATTCATGACATGGACAGTATGCACCTTCAACCTTTCCCCATATGACATGTTTCTAGGACCCTTGCCCATCCATGGATATGTTTGCTGGTGCATTTCTTCTTCCACAAGCAGGAGGCTGGGACAGGAGCCTGGAGGGCAGATAGGGACTGATGGGGGAGCCGCACACACACCACACTTCTCTGGAGCGACCAAGAGCACTCAAGAGCATTGTCAGGCTCTGCTATGGCAGCCAAGTTGAAGTGACTCTCCATTAGAGCTAACCTGGCAGTCATGTAACTATAATCTCTGGTATGAACATGTTGACAATTTGAGTGGTTTTCTTTTTAATGATCTTAAATGATTCTGTAGGCATGGGCAAAGGCCATCGGGCCATTGGCAAACAGGGGTGTCTTTGTGACCTTGAGCAGCGTCCGGTGTGGATCATCACACGTGCCAGGCTGATGAACCTCACAAGGACCGATGGGCGAGATGACGGCTAAGGGGGAGGCTGAGCTCTCCCCTCAGAAATGCACTGGAGCAGACCCACCTGTTGTAAGGTGTGGGAATATGCCCCACTCCAGCTGTGTCCTTGAGCCCCTGAGTCTATGACAAGGGGCCTCTGAGGACCTGCTCAAGTTCTGTGGCCAGTGTCTTTTTGATTGCATGATGCTGTGGCCTTCACAGCTGGTAGTCCTTAACAGTTGTTCCATACTGTGACCACGCTCTTCCCTGAGCTGAGAGGGATTTCACTAAGGGCTCCAAGTACACCAGGGACAGTTCAGGGAGTCCTGGCCAGCTAGTCCCTGAACCCACGGGGAAGAACACAGAAGGAAATGAGCACAGCTGCAGCAAGCACTCAGCGTAGACTCTGGGCTGGGGGGCAGGACCCCAAACACTCCCGTTCTCCCCTTCAGTCAGATGTTGCAAGCCAGTGGGGGCCCCATGGTCTCGGGGATAAAAGCCCGGGACCACCTTCTCAGGGGCCAGGACCCTCGAGGCTCACAGCCAGCAGAAGAGAGCACGTGTAGGGGGGACCGTCACCTAATATTAGTCTCCACACTTACAAGAACTGAAACAATGATTGTTTACTGGTACCTTGCACCAAACCCGCCTGGAGAAGAGAAACTGTCAGATGTTTCAGCTCAACAGCTGCACGTCAAAAATAGCCTTTTAGACACTAGGAGCTCTGTGACGCGAATGCCAGAAGCAGGTCCAGAACGTCACAGGCTCGGATGGTTTTTGTTCCCAGAGGGATGGGTCTCATTTTTTTTCTAAGCCAACCCATTAAGAAACCCACAGCGCAAGAAGAGCTGCTTACAGGGATATTTTGTGCACAGCCCAGGCATTTCTCCCAGGTGCCATGCTACGGACTGGCCACAATGCAATTCTGACATCCGTACGCAGACTGCCGCTGGAATCACCAGGCTGATGCCACATCACCACGCACCAGGAGGGGTGTACTAGTTGTCCCACAGCCAGCACCTGCTCTGATTGGTCAGCATCTTGACTGTGAGATGATGGATATTCCAAATATTGGTCCTAGTTATCATGGGCTTGTGATGGAGAAATAGTACCAAGAACGTAATGAGAAAGGATATCATGCTCTTTGCTTGGGAAAGTGCAGCTGCTTTCTCGGGTGACGGCTGACGTGCTTGGCCAACACTGTCCTTTTGTCCACTGGTGGCAGTTGTCTCATGTCCTGCAGTGTCTTTCGAACCAAGAAATGTATTGATTTTGGTTTGGTCTTCGTAATATTTATGAATTGCTCAGTTATATTCAGGGTTTTTAAAAAAATCTTTAGCTAGCATTTAGTTAAAATGCATAATTGCTATTAAAATTTTATTGTGAAAAAATCCCACCATAAATATAGCATTGAAATTCTTTAAGTTCTTTTTTCCAACTGAAGTAATTTCTTTGCAATGTAAAAACTAAGGAGGTTCTTTGAAACCCAAATGAGAATAACAGAGCATAAAACTGATCGTTGTTTGAGCGAATGTGAAGGTCGGAGGGTGAGCGGTCTGGAGCTGGTACGGCAGTTCTGTCCTCCAAAACCCTCAGGGACCCAGGTTTTTCTAGCTGGGAGCTGCACCAGCACTAAAGTGCAACGTTGTCACTCAGCGTCCTGTGTGGCAGTCAGAACTCTGGCCCTCACACCTTTAACCCTTTCGGTACGAGCGCTCTTTCGGCCGCGACACTCCCGCTGTACAAGGTGCCGCGCCGAAAATGCGCACATAGCACATGGTCAGTCCTCCTTTGTGCAAAGACTTTCCTAACCTTATATAAGATCTATGCTTAATAAAACAATGCTTTTTTCCAAGTGTTGTTTGTAACTTTAATATTAAGAGATAGTTATATAAAATTCTATCAATTATGTAAGTAAAATTTATAAAAATTATATACAGAGGGATGCTGGATATATCCGGCGCTCATCCACACAGGTCATCAGATGGGCGCTGGATATATCCCGCACCTGTACCGAAAGGGTTAATCCAGGTAGCAGAGGGGAGAAAATAAAAAGATCGCAACAGAGAATGCATTCCTATCATTCAAGGGAAGGTTCCGGAGTCTGACACGAAGTACGCAACGAGCAGAGACTGATGGCTTTGACCCATCCCCTGGACTTGGGAGAGAATGGATTGAAGAGAGGCGACATTCGGCTTACATGTCATCGGTCAGCGTGTGTCCAAAACCTAGTTGTACCTAATTGCAAAGGATGTTGGGAAATGCGGCTGTTTTAAGTGACCACGGGCCCCGCTGAAAACCAGACTCTGTTGCTGTGGAAGGACAGTGCATATTGGGGAACAAACGGTCCTTTCTTCAGCGCAGGCCGTGCCGTTGGAGCAGAACAGGCTGCCGCCTATGCGTTCTCGCGCTGCGTGTGCACTTCTTATTCTACTCAGAGGTCTCTCCACTTCCGAATCGCACCACCTAGATGGAAGACGCTAGTCAGCTGAGTGCCCTGAGTGGTTCTGTAACTTCTTTCACTCATTGAGCACTGACCGGACGCCTGCTGTGCCGTGAGACCTCTGCTCGGGCTTAGAGACGGCAAGGTGAACAAAGCACGGCCCTGAATGTATGGAGCGTGGAGTGCCCTGGGACCGGCACTGAGCGAGTGACTACAATCAGGCTTGAGCTCTGGGAAGCGTGGAGCAGGGAGACCCACGTTAGTGCTGAAGAAGGGAGGGCATGTCACGTGGGTGAGTCGGAGGCATTGACAGAGCACTCCAGGGCAGGGGAGCGCATGTCCCAAGGCTTAGAGTTAGAGACAGCACAGGACTTTTGAGGAGCTGAACGGTTCTCAGCATCTCTGGGGTGTCAAGTTCAGAGAAGAGAATGTTGAGAGGTGAGCCTGGCGAGGGGCGGTCGTCCAGACACCGAGGGCCTCTCTGCCATGCGGGGCCTCGCCTGTTGCTGCTGGGCGATGGGCAGCCGTGGAAACACAGGCTCGCTCAGATAGCTGTGCAGTGGCCGTCCCCGGCGGCCACGAGGGTTGCGTGGGCACTCGGCATTGCGGCCATGTATTTCATGCATCATCACGTTGAATATTCACCACAGACTGCAAGAGGCAGATGATGTTGTGTTGTCCTCATGCCATCACTTCTGAGGGCCAGAGCATTCGAGAAACTTGTTCAAGGTTGATCAGTTAACAAGACACCGCGCTGAGACCAACCCAGAGAGCACCTGATGCCATACTCGTCTCATAGCCCAGACTCCACGGAGCCTGGGTCGGACGGCCAAGGCTGGAGGCGGGCGATCAGAAGTAAATGGGTGTGTAGGCAGGTCTTTAAAAGTATAACCTTCACTTCTCCTGCGAATCGTTGAGGGCATCCCGGCTCTGCACCTGCTTCCGAGCACTGGTCCTGAGGCAGTCTAACCTCCCCTGTGGCCCCGATTGTTCATTTTGAGGTGAGGGCTGCTCCCTGGTGCTGGGCATTCCTGATGTGAGTCATGTGGCCTGAGCACCACAGATGCCCCTGCTAGAGTCCAGGAGCACATCCGAGGCTCTCACTGCCAGAACCTGTCTCACTGAGCACATAAGACACCCAATGATCTGGAAAGGAGGGGAGACCTGGAGAGGGGGGAGGAAGCAGCCCCAATACTGGGTGCATCTGGAAAATGTCTGGAAAATCCCTCTCACTCTTGCTTTAGACATTTCAGTGCTCAGTCGCTTCCCTCCAGTCGTTAATGTCATTGGCCGCCATGGGTTGGGCACACGCGGCACGCACGGTCTGGCGGACCCCTGGGTCAGCGCACACTGCTTTGCTTCGCCACAGTGGAAACTGCAACAGGGCAGGCTCTGATGCTCAGTTTTAGCCGGAGCCCCGGGGCACCCACCCCTCCTGTGCGTGTACCCGGCCTGCACTGGGGTAGCCCCTGTGTGGAGGGCTCAGCCAGCACCAGGCAGCACCGTGTCCAGCCACTGGGTCCCATTGTTACTATTTTTGACAGCAGCAGTGGCTGACCACCAGACCTTGGGATCAGAGTGCTGGGGGGAGGGGGGGCCCGTTCTCATCCACATCTGGGGCTGCTGCGCAAACCAGCTGCTGGGTCGGCACTGACAGCATGCCGAAAACATCCCGACGCCACGACCCAGAAAGTCCGGCAAGTAAAAATACCCCAGTAATGTACAAGGAGTTGAGGTGATGGTTTTCTTCATCGCAAAAGCAGCTGGTTTTCCTTGCTAATGTTTGTTTGGTTTAAAACAAGGGAAGATCCCCGTTGCCAAAGCAACGGATGGAATACTCTCCCTGGGCTCTCTGGCTTCCCATGGAGGCGAATCATCTGCGAATCTGCCAGAAGCCCTAATCCCTTTTGTCTGGAGAGCTGAGGAGGTGAAGTTTAAAGCTCTGGGACATCATTTTTCTGTGTCCCCTGCCTCTCTTTGGGGCCAGACATGCCTTCCCCTCACAACGTGAATTGTGAGGAGTAAAAGGAAGCTCAGATTGATCGTGGTGGGACCCTGGATGAGGCTAAATGCTGCTTTCCTCTGAGATGGGATCAGGGGACGTTTTCAACTCATCCACTGCTCACTGAACTGTGAAACCTCCTCAGTGAGAGAGGCACATCGGCGCCCATGGGTGCCGCAGCTCAAAACGAGAGTCGCCCTGTGGTGGGGAGGAGAAGAGAGAGTATCAGTTTGGTTGTTACCACAAAGCGAGTGGCAAATGAGGCATTCAGCGACTCTTGTTTCCTCCTTTGCGGGCGCTGTGTGCCACAACACACAAGTGACTGCGTGGAAACGCGAGGCGTGGGGCGAGCCCCGATGAAGAAGCAGAACTTCGTCGGCCTTCCAGCTGTCTGGCGATGGGCGCTGTGAGAACGGAGGCGAAGAGGGGGAGAGTGACACAGGAAGAGCAGGACCCGCGGCCCCCAGCAGCAGAGGTGGCTCCCAGGGGACCGACCCTTCATGGTCTCAGACGGCCTCTCCAAGCACAACACAGCCTCAGTTTTGATCCGCTTTTTCCGTGTTTCCCAGAACCGTGGGCTGTTTACTGAGTCAGGAGAATTTTTGCTTTGACATGAAGTAATCCTGTCCTTGGGGAGCCCCCAAAAGTTAGCCAAGGTTTGAGAGAGTTCCAGAAACCACATTTCAGTCCGCTGTGGGTGCTTTGGTCGGAGAGCTAAGCAACACGGCCAGCACTTTTACAGCTTCGTTATATGGGAAACACTTTTTCTCATAAAATCACTTCTGCTGTGAAGATCACTGAACTCCTTCAAAAAAGTTCTTCGTTGTCATTGACGTCGGCTCGACTCACACTGTTGCAATGTGTAAGGTTAATTATGCACCAGCAATTTATTCTAAGATCATCTGGGACTGGAAAGAAATTAGAGCCAACAGAAGAATACCCTAAACCGTTCCACGAAGGAGACCGTGTTCGTCAAATGCTTCCATTTAGAGGCCTAGGGAGTCCGACGCCGTCCGTGCAGTGGTAGAATGCACGGGCTGAGCAAATGCGTTGACTGCGTTCTGTGCCAGCAGCTCAACAGCCTGTACGAGGTTCCAGAAGGTTCCAGCACTCCAGGTGGAGGGATCGTGTTCAGAGTGAGTGTAGGCCTGGTCCCACAGAGGTCTGATGGGCTTCTTGCCCTTTGTCCGCAATGGGAACTGGTGACGGTCCTTCGGCCATGGTGCACACTATGCCAGGTCACACAACCAGATGACTCTATGAGGGACACGGGTGCCAAAGGTGTGTGAGGATTGGCCTCTGGCAGCCTGGAGAGCTTTGCTGACTGGAGATGAGTAGCCACACAGGTGGTATGCTGAATATGGCCCTTTGGGGAGTGGCTCTGGACTTCCGGGCTGTGACACGTGCTGAGTGGAAGACAACCGTGGGAGGAGGGCCACGCACGTAGACCCCACAGTGAGGCATCCTCATAGGTACCCCCGTGGTGTGTGGCCATGGGGTCAAGTGCCAGGTGCAGTAGTCTGTGTGGGCCGTGAGGTGACAAGCAAGGCAGGCGTGGCCCACCCCTCACAGGCTCCAGTCGGACAGGGAGACAGACCCAGAGACAATGAATCACAAAGTAGGGCTCCGGGGTGCTCTGAGAGGCTTGGGTTTTCTCTCAGGCTCTGAAGTCCCAGTCTGTGCCTTCAACTCTTTACTTCGAATGTTGCTTTCCTCAGGGCGATTTATTCACTTTTATTTTCTCAGTCACAGAACCACATAGTTGTATGGATTATTTCACCCATAAGGAAGAGAAAGTGTTTTCACAAATGTAAGTGCGTTGCCGTGTGGGCACCAATAGCCACATCATAGAATGACAGGAGCTTCCCTTATAAGTGGTTTTTGTCCCTTCTAAGGTGTCCAAGGGCCAGGACTCCCTTGGTCTTCTTTGTCTTTGAGTCACTAGCATTGAGGTTGGAAGAAGAGGGAAAAGGAGGAAGAGAGGGAGGGGGGAAGGGGGAGAGAGACAATATGCATGGGGCCCAATGGCCATAACTATTTGTGTCCCGTCAGGCCACTGGCCAGTCTGAACGTTTGTCCACAATCTCCTGACCACCCCTTCCCCACCCTGGCTCTCTTAGGTCAGGTGGACAGTGCAAGGAGCGGGCATCCTTCATATTGTCCCAACACCTTCGACTTGGATGTGGCTGAGATTTCTGTACTCCCACCTCCTCTGACATAAACCCATGTGGACACCAGTTCTCAGCTCACAGTCAGCCCCCCCTTATGGGTCCCACTCCCCTCTATGGGTCCCCAAGGCAAATGGAAGGCCAGGTGTGGTACGAATTCCAGCAAGGCAAGGGAAACAGGAAGGAGAGCAACTGAGATGTGGAGAATAAAAATAGGAGAAACGGGAACTGAAAAGTCTGGGTTTCTGTTTCTTTTCTGGTTCACTTTGTTTTCACGTTTCCCCAGTGAACCATTGTTGTTAGAGCTTCTCCCAATCAAGTGGGCATCGGTACCCTTGGAGAAGAAAATAAGCCTTCTCGGTCCCCCACGTAGAGTCCCCCCACCTCATCCTCACAATGTGTTGACTCTCAGCGCATAGAGAACAGTCTTCCGCAGGCTTTGCCCGGAGAGGCTGACACAGTTCCCTCACGGCCTCCAAGGCCTCCAAGTGAAAGGTCACCCATGGAAGAAAACCTACAGCGCAGAACAGCCAACCAGGTGCCCACTCGGAGTCCGCATGGTTAGGGGTCAGCCTGGAGATGAGGACTTGCGGGATGGACAAGGACTGCTGGCATGCTGTCCCAGGTCAAGGTTAAACACCCGGCACCCGTGACTCCACATTGCTTGCCAGGAACTCTCTGTAGGCCATCCCAAGGGAAAAAGCTCATAGGCCTTGCGTGCATGGCGATCCACGAGGTCAACAGCCCAGGCTTCGCTGACCATGCTTGGCTTCCAGCCCTTCGACCACAGGGCTGGGGAGCTCTTTAACATCAGAGGCCCCGGAGCCCTGCTAGCCTGAACCAGCAGAGATGGTGGGACTCACCTGTGCTGTCTGAATGCGGGGAACAGCCGCCCCCCATAGTGGCTACCTTCTTGACTTTTTAAACATTTTTGATGTATTCTCTCTAAGTCCCCTCATTTTTTCAGAAAATATAGAGAATGTGTTTTTAATAAAATGGTGCCTCAGAAAATCTCCTGCATTTCATAGGGTTGCAGAATAAAACCTAGGTTACTCAGTTAAATTTAAATTTCAGATAAACAACACATGCTTTTCTTTCATATTCAGGTAAACTGTGAGTAATGTTGCATGGGACATATGTGCACTAAAGCATCGTTTGTGTTTACCTGGAATTCAAATTTAACAGGGTGTCCCATATTTTTCATTAAGAGTGGCAGGTCAGCTCCTTCCACCACTGGTCCTCTGATAATAGACAGAATGGAACATGTTCTAGCTGGCGACTCTTCAGGAGACAGCTGCCTCACCTCAGTGTTGCCGATCATACCAGGTACCCCAAACGGCTGAGTCTGCTAAGCTAGAATTGCCGATCTGGTATCAGGGTCACGTGGGACGGTCATTGGTGAGCACAGCAAGAATCCGGAGGCTGTTCCCACCACAGTCCCTAACAAGTGCAAGCCCTGTGCACATCACTGCCGGGAGAGGAGAAGGATTTCAGCATGAGTGGACCGGCCCTGAATAATGACTCAGGAAGTCTTGAGCTCAGGGTCCGTGTCTCTGCGTGTGGAACCGAGAGCCAAGGCCAGGAGAGTCTGCTCCCTGTAGGACAGTTCCAGCAGACGCCTCCCTAACTGGCTCCAAATTCAGTTTTCTGGACGGAAGGACAGAAGGGTATGAAGATCGCCGACTCCAGACTCGAACACAGGCCGACATTCAGCACACTGGGTCGAAAATTAAGGCCACAACCACCACTGCATGGCGCTCTGCAAAAGGAAAGCCCGTGAAGTCACCACGTGGCGCCAGCTGAACCTCTGCCCATCACCCACAAAGCGGCCCGGCTGCCCCCCACAGACCCCGGGACACCGTACGTGGGACCCTATGGTCCTGCTCTGGACACATGTTGTCTTCAGCAACAGCAACCGCGAGATTTTCTCCGCTGGCTGATGGGTGCATTTTTTGTACTTAAAAAACACCCTCATTGCTTGTTCACTCAGAACACCTCGTGGGAAACTGAGAAGGGCTTCTTTATTTAGAAGCGACTCAGCCTGTGAGTCATGCGGCTCTCTGCCCCTGCTGTCCCGTTCGGCTCCCCTGCTGCCGCCAACATCGACAGGGAGACAGGCTCTGGCCCTGCCTTTCAGAAGCCCGTCTGCCCCAGCTGCTTACCCCCACCCGAAGGCAGCGACTTTCAGGGAGAGATGTTCTGGTTTCTTTTAAATGCTGATAAAGACACACACACAGAGAAAGACCCTTGAGCAGAATTACCTCTGCACTGAGCGTTTCTCGTGGTTTTCCACAGACTGCTTTCCCTCGGGAATTTGCCCTGTGGTCAGAGGTGCAGTGTTGTGGGATTAGCAGTGTGCTAGGGACTCTGTCCCCTCATGAGGCGCGGGGAAGATTATTCCTTGTCTTTGGGGGCTCTGGGGACATGGTAGCAGGGTCCAAGCCCACTCCAGCACCCTCATTTAGTCACTGTTCCCTCTTAAGTGGTTTTCTTCAAGCTGGAGAGCAGCCAGCTACAGAAAGTAACTCGTTCTCCAGATCTAAGAATCCCAACGTGACTTAGTTTTTTCCTTCTTGGTTCCAGGGTGAGTTTGCGGGTTTCTAAACATTTGATTCAAGGGCAGATTTCACCCATGACCCAGAATATCTCTCCCCATGTGCCAACATCACCCCCCTTTTCGTGGCTGTTTCCCAACACTTCCTTGCTTTAAAGAAACAAAAACAGCCAGCCCCTCATTTTTGTTTCCCTCCAACACAGTCACCCACTCCTTCCGTTAGCATCTCCTTCCGGGGTCCGCCCTCCCCTCGTCTCCAGCGCAGCCCCGAGGGCCCACTTCCCCGGGCGTCCTTAGTCACCGGAAGAACTAGGTCTCAGAGGCCACCGGCTGTACTCTATCCACGCGAAATCTGTGTCCGTGGCAACGCCTTGTGTCAGAGGTCAAAAGTAGACTGGGCCCCTAACGGCAGGCATCGGGCCTAGAAGCTGAATCTGGAAGCTGGGGGGGCATGTGATACAGCATCGGAAAGCCACCAAGGCTCATGTGTCAGCTCCATCACCTGGGGTCACAGGAGCTTCAGAAAGTGACTCATCGGTTTCTCCATCTGTAAAGGGGGGTAGAGTGGAGCCTACCTCACTGGGTTGTTCTGAGTATAGACAAGCTGGGCCTGGAACTGAGAACCGTTCTTGTCACGTGGTGAGTGCTGTGAAAATGGTGCTGCTGTTGTTATTGAAAGGCTAGGCCTGTTGTGGTGGGGGGGCGCTGGGGGTGCCGGCGTAGAAAGGAATGGGTGAATGCCGTCATACTGTGCTTGCTCAGTAGGCATTTCTGGAGCACGTGCTCTGTGCCAGGGACCTGCGAGGGCACAACAGCCCAAGGGCACAGACTGCACCCTCAGGCGGCTTAATCCTGGGAGAAAACGGTGGGCCCGGGGACAGAGAGGGCCGCTGCGGTCAGAGTTTGAGGCGAGCTCCATTCGCAGGTGGGGACTGGGCAGGGGAGTCTGGTCACTCATAAAGCAGGGACAGTGCCACCAGATCAGGTTGTTATGAGAAGTAACAGCCAATACAGAGTGTGTAAATAGTAAGGGTCGACAGATACGATACACTATGTGTTACGTATGCAGAAGTTCATGTCCGTGTCTACGTGTTTAGAGAGGGAAGGAGAACAGTTATGGTGCAAGGGGACCGTCACTCTGGTGGGTTGGTTCCAGGTGAAGCTGAAGGCCAGAGGGAGGGTCCTAACCCTGCCCCGAGGGTCCCGGGAGGAGACATAGCAGAGACAACAAGGACAACTAAGCTTGCCTCTGTGGGAGGGCAGGCGTCCCATGGACAGCCAACAGTCACACAGAAGCTTAGAGGTGGCAAGAGCTGGAGGACCTGGAGGTGAGTAAGGGTCCAGTACTATGGGACAGAAGATGTGAGCAGAGAGGTGGCAGGAACGATGCCCAGAGAGGGAGACACTCACATCTCCGTCAAAATGTCCCTGTCTTCAGGAGGCTTCCCTTGATCATACCATCAAAAATAACCCACTGCCCCAGCGTCCCATGGAGCTCTGCCTGGCTCTGTTTCTCCCCAAGTCCTCCTCTGTCCCTTTGTCACAGGCTGCCCACTAAATGTGCATATCCACATATGCGTACATCACACACAAATGACATTTTGCTTCCGTGTCTCCTCAGTAGAAAGCACATTCCATGAGAACATGCAATTTGTTCACTGCTGTATCCTCAGCTCCTAAATGAGTGCCTGGCACATAGTAGGTACTCAATAAATATCAGTTGAACTGAATGAATGAATGTATTTGCACAAAAAGGTGAGTGTACCCTTTGGCCAGGGTGGAATGTGGAGCATAGGAAGGTGTGGTCATGTTTCCCTGTTAGAAAGAATATTCTGGAAGCATTGCTGTGGAGGGACTGTGTGGCCTCATTTCAGTATCTGCTGGCTGCAGGAGGGCCAGACCCAGGAAGGGAAAGTGGGAGAGCAGGGAGAGGCTCAGAGGCACGGCAGGCCGAGCCAAATAACAGGTCGGAGGGACAAAGGGAGAGTGCACCCTTGGGAGTCCCTCAGGTGTCTGTCTTGAGCAAAGGAGAGCTGTTCACTGAGAAGGGGAAAGAATATGAGTTGATGAAGTAAAGAAAAAAAAAGATGTTCTTCCTCCAGGAGGAACCGAGGCCGTCCTAGCTACTCAGCGGTTGGTGACCGTTCATTGGAAACAAAAGGGAAAAAATGGGCTGGGTCAGATCCTATTAATTATTCAACCTGTAGCTTCCTGGATTTCTTGTGGTCTAAGAAAGGCGATGAGACCTGAGAAAATGTCTTACCTAACAGGCATGGGAAGAAGGCCGCAAAAAAGCATTTGTGAAGAACAAATACCACTGACTTCCTGAAAGGCAGCACCGCAGGTCCCCTGTATTTGCCGTAACAGGGTGTGCTTTGTACACACGAAACTTCCCTCACAGTTGTGACCGCTGTGCTCAGTCCCTGTTGATTGGCATCCGCGACACATGTGGAAGATCCCCCACCCCCCGACCTTGAGGCCCAGAAATGGGACCCAAAGGGTTTCTATTAGAATTCTGCTCCAGGTGCCTCAGGGGCAGACGTGGATGCAGGGGTTCCCACCCCTGCATGCTGGCCCCAGCTACATAAACATGCAACTGCTGAGTAGCTTGCCTGTGACTCCACAGAGAAGCTAGCATCCCCCAGTCCTGGTTCGCACTCAGTTACTGGCCAGGTTGCTGAGCTACCTCTGCTTTTGGAGGATGGGGAGAGGCCCAGGTGGTCATATACTTGGTGCGGCTGGACAAGGTCCTTCAACGGCCTTCCAAACCCTGGGATCAAGGCAACAGTGGGCCCAGCAGCACCCCGCCGTAGGCTGGCCTGGCAGACACCTCTGGGGCAGGGCCAGTGTGTGACTTGTCTGTTGGTGGTGGGTCGTCTTGGAGACCAGCTGGGGTCTAGAGCAAAGGAGCCCTCTCCGTGGGAGGCGAGAGGGTGTGCATTTCAGCCTTTGCCTTCCTCATTCACTGAGCAAAGATGAGAGGCCCACTGTGTCCTGGGTTGGGAGAATTAAATGGAACAAAGCCATCCAGTGCTGCTGACGGTGCCCCATCCATGGTCCTTCGCTTTGCAGTCCTGTTAGGGACAACCTGTCTCCGCCTCGGGCTGCCGAACATGCAGAGGGGCTGACGGGCGCCAGGCAGAAGTGGGTTTGTGAAAGGAGAAGGCGGGGAGGGTGAACTGTGCGTGCTGAATGTGAAGACGATCTGAGTCTCATGAAAGGATTTGGTCAATTTCCTAAGTCAGTGTCTTTCATTGAAATGTATAAACAGCTTTAAGCCAGTTCAACACTTTTATGATTTATTTGTAAGTACCATTATTGTTAATATTTTTTTAAATGGTGTTTTCTTAGAAGTGGGTTTTCCCTCCTTTAAGTAATGTTTTTAAAAGCTTGCTGTGTTCTTAAATGACTTTTGTTTTTTTACATCACTACATATACAGGAGAACTTGCTTTCTAAAATAATTGCATCCCTGATATCGCATTGGGAGTCAATGAAAAATCCAGTTATACTTTCCAGATATCCACTTTTTGACTAAATTTGGGCAGCTTCAAATTTAGTGGGAACTTTCACCAATTAAGATGTTAACACCCAGTGTTACCTTGACTTTCCTCCCAAGTCAACTTTGCCAAGACGCAATATTCTACAGCAACTCGGACACGTGTGCCCATAGCTTTAAAAAGTCTGCGTTGTGTTTAGTTTATGAACTAACCACTTCCAAGGCTTATCTCGCCTCTCGTCAGTTTTCAGGTTGTTGCCTTTTATTATGATGCCGTTGTTCCTCTCCTTTATATTATAATTTGCCTTTTATAACTCAGTTCGAAACCACACATCAGACTACGGCTGCGTACTAGGGTGTAGTCATGTCATGGAAATTCAGACTGTACCGTGGCTGGAGCGTCTTATTTGTCTCTTTCCCTCCTCTCTCCCATTCCCAAGAGAGTCAGAGGCATCACGACTGCCAGGAATTTTCAACTGGAGAGCGAGCTGTTGGGACACGCTCTTCCCTTACTTCATCCCACTCGAACCTATGACTTGAAGTTTTCCGCATCATATATGGACTCAGCAACTGTCCCTTGGGATGTTTCCACCCTCTCACCGTTAGTTCACTTTCTTTGCTTACTCATTTCCAGTTGCTGCCCGGACCGAGCCAGGGTATCAGTGATTCATGACTCAGCGCTATTTCAGGAATCCCCAGCGTTTTCCAAATGCTGACTCACTCAGCAGCTTTCTGTGTTCACCTGTTGGGAGCGTGGCTGTGGCAGAGCACATGTGGCTTTGGGTGGCCAGAAATCAGCAGTTGCGACATTGTGATCTGAACAAAGTCCTTTTGCCTGGGTTTCCTTTCGGCACTTTTCTTCCCTTGAGGAGAAGAGAGGGGTTAGTCTTAGTCATCTCTGAATCACCAGTGACTCTGCCATAAGACCAAGGGGCGGTGCGCACGACTTCCATGCTCGACAAATACTTGCTGAATGATGGAATAGGAGGAATGTTGGAGGCTCTTCCTTTGTAGTTTGTGCATCATCGTGGGTGTAAATGTGGAAAAACTGTCTTAGAAACATAAGGGCTTAGGTCAGTATCTAAGAATGTACTTCAGTGCCTAAATTCTTGGGGTTACCTGTAAGAATAGGTATGACCACAAAGGCACAAAGAGCTGAAGCAGGGGGAGGGGATCTGCCTGGAGTTTCATCAATGTGGAGTCTTACTGGTGTCATTGAGGAAGGCTGGCTTTCCTGGACCCATCATCCCTTGGTTCTTCCTGCCTTTAGCATTCAACCCAACTCTTGTTCATTCTGACCTCTTTCTTGAAATACGTGACACCGGTTCTGTGAAGTAAGTACTCGTGCTGTATCAGGCATCCCCGCACCAGCCCCCGGTCGGATGACTCACCAGGGAGACCCCCAGGACACGGCCTGCCCTCACACTCCTAGCTACAATTTACTGTTGGGAAGGGACATGAAGAAAAGTCTGCAAAAGGGAGAAGCACACATGGTGAGGTCTGGAGGGAACCAGGCACATGCTTCCAAGAATCTGCTCCCGGTGGGGTCTCTAAGGACATGCTTCACACCTCCAGCGTCCAATTGCTACACACATGTGACATGCTGTCTACCAAGAAAGCTCATCAGAAACTCAGCCCCCTGCTTTTTATTGGGGTTGGCGGTGTAGGCTGTCTTTCCAGCATACCTCACAATTCCAGACTCCCGAAAGGAAAGCAGGCATTCAGCCTCAGTCACCAACAGTTTAGGCACAGTAAACCGTCCTTATCAGTTATGGGAGGAAACACTGATGAAATTCACGTTTCCGGATGTCAGGCAGCAGCCCACCTTGCAAGAAGGCCTGTCTAAGGACAGCGGCCTCTGGTCTGCTCTATAACCTCTCTCCTGCACACATGTTCATCAAGCTCATCCCATTTCCCAATGTTGGGACGTGCCACCCACCCCCAACCCTGGCCCTCCGAGTGTCTGATTTTATCATTCCAACCTTAACACAAAGGACATCTCTTAAGATGGCTCCCAGGCCATCCTATTGGACATATCCCCCCACCATTCTTCTTTGTTATAGTTTAAAATATTTTTCTGAATGTAAGTTGTGACCTCCCTGTCAGCAGGGGTCTTTTTTGGTTTTGTTTACTAGTCCAGGACCTAAGCAAGTGCTTGACCCTCCAGCAGAAGCTCACTCAGAGTTTATAGAATCAATTCACTGGCAGCTTTGTCTGAAGTTCCCATGTCATTGAGGGTTCAATTCTATGTCACCTTTAACATCAGGATGTTTGCCCTCCAGAATGTAAGCTCTATCAGATGGAATAGCACTGGGTATATAGAAAGTTCTCCATGAGTATTTCCTGAGTGGAAATGAATGTGCGTGTACACATGTGTGCATTCAGATTGTGCTGCTTGCAAGACATACTTACGATTCCACACATTCTGGTCTGCTTACCTGTGAGAGAAACAGTCCTAGACGAGGTCTGTCCGTAATGTTTTCAGCCATGTGATATGAAAAACAGAGACATTTATTAAAGAAGTACATAGGACAATGATACCACAGTCCCTTCAAAGTAGACACCTTGGGACCTCACACAGTTCTCCCAATCACCATCAGCTGCCCTGTCATATTTTCCTGAATCTCATCCATGGTCTGAAACCTCTTCCCTTTCAAAGGTGATTGTAGTTTTGAGAAAAGCCAGAAGTCATAGGGCGCCAAATCTGGGCTGTCAGGGAACTGAGTCACCTGGGTGATTTGATGTTTCACCAAAAAACTCTGCACAAGACATGATGCATGAATGGGCACGTTATCATTATGAAGCTGCCAATCACCACTTGCCCATACCTGTGGCCTTCCAAATCATCTGAATAGTTTCCATGGAGGAATGTTTAGGCTTCATACAAAATCTGATGCAGATTCATTGCTGTACTCACTCAGTCATTTCCAGTGTGATGGCCATACAGTGCACATGCTCACTCAACAGCATCTACTGCCCCCACTGACTAGTCCAGTGAAGTCATCATTGTTCACGCATGCACATTCTAGGACACTCTCCTGGGCTGCTAGGTTACATCGATGTCACACAAACTATTCTAGTTATATTAACAATGGCTGGACTTTTTTCCAGACAGACCTCATACATGCGTGAGTTTTTTCCACACTAAGAAATGCTCTGTGATGCCAGCTAGAAGTTCTACAACTCAACTCAATTCTGACACTATCTACCTGGACGTAGTGTCAGAACCCACTGGTTTAAGGTTCAGTCCCACAACACTGCCTCTCACTCCAGATGCCAGTCACAAGTAATCATCCCCAGCTCCTGTCTGACTTGGCTCCAACTCAGAGGTTCCTATGAAGTCCTCCCCCTAGCATTCAGTTATTTGCTAGAACATCTCACAGAACTCAGGAAAATACTTACGTTTACCAGTTTATTAAAGGGTGAAGAATACGGATGAACAGCTAGATGGAGAAATTCACAGGGTAAGGTATGGGAGGACCCCAAGAGCAGGTGCCTCTGTCCCCTTGGAGCTGGGGTGTCTCACACTCCTGGATATATGTTCACTCACCTGGAAGCTCTTCAAACCTCAAGCTTGTGGGATATTTGCCTCACTTTTGTATTAAAGTGGCAGGTTTGTCTACATAGACTGAGGAGTCTGGGTGACATAACCCTCTTGGGAAGAGTGATGGAGGTTTTTAATGGCCATGAAAGAGTATTGGGGAATTAATTGACAATAAAGTAAAAAAGTTGATAGGTGATGTTGAGAATCTAGTGGATACAAAAAATTATAAATTTTCTCCAACAGTCCTCACCTGCCTTGGTATAGGAGCCAAGGTGTGTTGAAGCACTGGGCCAGTATTGTAGTTTTGTGTTGAGTAGGAAATACTATGGAAAAATAGAGGGTCAGGGAATCAAGGGTCCTGGTGATGTTAACAATAGGATCCAACAAAGGAAAAGAGTTTGGAAGAGGCTAATTCTGAAAGAACATGAGCTATCAAAATCCATGACAGATAACTCTAAAGACGAGCTAGTAAAGGAAGAGTGATAAAAACAAATGAATCCCATTTTAAAATTAAAGATAGAATACTCGTGTCTAAGGATTCAAGGATGGAGCCATTCTAGGATTTAACTTCGGGAAAGCACCTGAAAAGGAGCAAAGATGAAGGCCAGTGGAGACGTGGAAGTTGAGGAGGGGAGGAGTCAGAAGGCACCTTTGCCTGAATTCCAACATCACCGAGGACAATGGCGGGCCAGGGAATTGAGTCAAGAGGCAAACTCTCTCTCAGGTGCCAGACATCAGTGGGTGTTTAGGATTGGCTTAGAAGAGACAAGAAGAAGTGGAAAGGGCTAATGTGGAAAAAAATTAGGCTCATTGGAGCAATGGCATTTAAAGTGTTTTGGGGTAATGGTTGGGAAGCCTCCATGGGGAGCAAGGAGGGGACTCCGCCCTGCCTCTGAGATCCGCGTCCTGCAAAATGACCGGCACTCTCCCCAGGGGCTGCAGTGAGGAGGCATGATGCTCCAAGGGAAAGCAAACCACTCACCCAAACCACATTTCACCCCTGAAGTCCTTATCCCTGCTTTTATTATCGTACAAATTAACTGATTACAGACTTCATTGTCTCTTTAGCACATTTAATAACTGCATTAAAACTTTCAACAATGTAAGTGTATATTGGTGCTTAGGCCAAACATGATAACGCCGAGCTCACACTTATAAAATCTATTCATTTTTAAAGAATTAATTACAAGATGTCTTTCCTTAACTCTGCCAATTATTTTCAAATAAATATCCAAGACGGGTTTTAGTAAGAACATATACTTTATGAAGTTTTGCCTAAGGCTGCCTCTAGTTTTCCCGGTTTTGAGACGAGCAGTTTGGCGTGTAGGTAACTTTGTCCTGGGAAAAAAATTCAGATACTATAAATAGCGTAATGTCTGTTGTCAACAATAGCACACTAATAAATATTAAAATCTAGCTGTCAGGTAAGATTAATGAGTGATTATTTAGGGTTGAACGTATGTTAAAACCATTCGGTCACAAAGTAGCCCATTAAAATAGTGATGATATGAAACCAGATATAATCCAGACGCAGTTAAAACATGGAAATATTTAATCTGTCCATCATCTTAAAAGTTATTATTCAATATTCATGATTCAAAATTCTCATGTTTTATGCAGAAATCAGCAATTTGGCAGATCCTGGGTGAGAAAACTGCACAGTCTCATATGCTATCCAGGTGTCTTGCTTAAAATTACTCCCTGGAATTTTTTAAAATACATTATTCTAGAAAAGCAATGATTAGTGTAAGAAATGTAGTAAGTGACAGGTATGTTCCTCCCGCTAGCATTGTTATTTCTGTTGAACACATGGAGCCGTTTCGGAACTATTTCAATTTCTCTAGAAGCATGGCATTTCGCAGTTGTAAGAGAGAATAGAAAATAATCACTGCAGCTAAAATCTTTGCATGTATTATGTGTCCAACATACTAAATGACTTTATTTTACTTAATCATCACCGCCGTTCTTTCCACTTTAAAAACGAAGAAACCGAAGCTGAGAATGTTGAACAACCCATTTCACGCAGCTGTTGAAGGTCAGGCCGGGGTCTGAACCAGAGTCCGCCTCCGTGCGCTGTGCCTGTCCAATGACAGGATCAGAAGCCTGATTGCCGTAGACAGGCCCTCAGGCAAGGAGAGCTGACAGATCTGTTTACCCTTCCTGTCTTTCACGTCCATTACTCAGAAACTCAAGCTGTAGGCCAGCCTTCCTTAAAAATCACAGAGCATGAGGCAATTTTTAATCCATTAAAGGATTAATTTTTCGTCATTTCCTCAATGACTTGTCTTTTCTAAACATCGAGGCAATGTTAGAAGTAGAAGGAAACTGAGTCTGGAACCCACCCTTCCATCCAGGATAGGAGTCTCTTTCCTTTTCTTCGTTCACCCTTCGTAAGCTCAGGTAGCCTGTCTTGGGCTTGAGCACGCGTGCCGCTGAACTCTTTGCTCTGTGTCCTTCTCCTTGTCCTTGTTACAGGACGGCCTGCTGGCTCTGCCCCTCTCTCTGAGCCTCCCACACCTTGTAGCCATGTCCCAGTGCTCCTGTGCTTAAGAGCCGCTGTGTTTAGTGAACACTAAGGCTGTTGCTGTGGATCTGTGGGCACAGGGGTTGTGGCAGGAATCAGACGTGATCATTCAGTCTGGCCTGCTTCAGTTAAGACGGCTCCGGGAGGCTGCTATCAATACGTTCACATTCTACGACGTTCGTTATATGGGTCCAGGGTCAGTTCGGCTGCTCACTGATGTCATCAAAGACCTAGGCTCTTTCCATTTTTCTGCATGTCATCGTCAGGTTGCAAAATACATGCAGCTGCTGCAGAGATATTTATAGACACGGCAACATCTGGCCAGAGAAGAGGGACATGTCCTCCTGAGTGAGCGTGGCTTTGTAATGAGGAAGTAAAACCTTTCCCATAAGTCCCCCAGATGACTTCCCCTGAAGTTCCAGCCCGTAGTCCCTGCTCATGGCCTTGCCGTCAGGGGCTCACAGATCTAATGACACCTGACACTGTCCGACACTCTGGGGGCGGGAGGGGGGATGCGAGCACCAGGAGCAAAGAGGAGTGTGAGGGAGGGAAGAGCCGAACGCAGACAACCAAGCTAACTTTCCATTCCACTGGCTGCCCCAGAAACGAGAACATCTGAGGTATTTAGATTTTATGACCCACCATTTCTGAGGCAAATAGGGTGAACTTGGGGGGAGACCTAGACAAGGTCTATATTTACCCATCTCTAAATGAGCAGTCTTAAAGAGTTTGAATTAAGAGATCGGTTCAACTGAGAAGTGCCCCTACTCACAGCCTATCAAAACAGTCCTCGTATCTGGTTAAGCCAGTTGGCATTCATACATTGGCCTTTGCTACCAGTAAGGTCTGCTTTTGTCACTGTACGGTGTCGCGTGTCAACTCCGGGAGGGGTCCTATGTAAGATTACCTCTCTTACCTTCCCGTGTCCCAGCAGTTCCGTGGTGGTCTGCTACACTTTTAACTTGACATAGACGAATATGTCAGCGATAATGTTGGGTTTTCCCAAATCAAATAACATTAAAAAATCTTAAAAAAAAAAAATCTCCAGTGATGCTGAAAACACAGCATTGGACATCTTTATGTGAACCAGACCTTCTTCTGACCTTTACAGGCTTGAGATAAGCATCAGCGTCCGGGAGACAATGACTCATTTCTGAATCAGCAAGGATAATTTTCACACGAGTCTTTGAAAAGCTCTGCCCCAGGAGTCTCGGGCCCTGGCAAAAAGATACTCTGTCTGATTCTGAAAGCCCTTCAAAGAACAGGGCCACACTTGCGGGCTGAGGGGTATTAGTTCCATCAAAAAAGAAAAAAGAGGGGAGTTACCACATTGTGCCAGCACATGACAGCTACCAGGCCTGGCAAAAAATGTTTGTCTGAACCCCCAAACCCTCCTGGCAGTAGATGGGGCCGTCTCGAAACAAAACTTTAAAAATGCAATTTGACCAGAAATAGAAATTGGAACAGTAAGTCTGTCTTTCTGTCTCTCTCTGTATCTATCTATCTATCTAATAACCTGTCTAATCTGTGTGTGTGTATGTACCATATACATAAATATATAAATGTAGCATGGTAACTGTTTAGAAAGGGTGTTGTTTATAAAATACCTAACACCCAAAAGTCTAGGGTGTGCATAAACATACAGGTTCATTACATTTTTGATGTGTCCTTTGAAGCTGCTTTGGTATTTGCAGATAAACAGCTTAGCTGTCTTCGGTTACCTATCAAGTGTCTGTTGACCTCAGGGATAAAACAGAATTTTTTTTCTGTGTTTGTGAGCAATTTTCTTGAAGCCATCTGATTTTGTTTTTGGTAGCCCTTAGTCTATTAGCAAACATTTAAATGTATTCCACCCTATGAAGCTTTCAACTGTGAAATTAACCTGTCCCCAGCCTTGTTTGAGTAAGACCAGGTGTCTCAGGCTCCCCCTCCGACCCACAGCAAGAATCCCATAGGAAAGGAGGGAGGAAGTGAGACTTTTGACATTTGTGTGCAGAAAAAGGGTCAAAAACAATCTGAAAATGACTAGAGGCATTCTCCCAAAATCCCCTGAAAATTATCTGAGAACCCCCAACTTTTTAAATGGAACACGACTCATCTTCCTTTCTTGCTTAAAACAAAAAGCACCCCCTGTCTCACATTTGAATAATAGCTATCAAAGATTTAGTGACTGCACCATTGGACACAGTTCAAACGGTGCGGGCAGGAAAGAACGCACAGCTGCCGGGGAGCCGACCCGTCAGGAGCGCCCCAGACAGACCGCTGTACATCGGCAGCTGGCTTTAATTAACAGCAGACTGCAAGCTGTTTTTGCTTCCCCCCTCTTTCTTCAGGAACTTTAAACAAAGTGATTTGTAGTGTTCTGTCTTATATAGTATCTACGCTGGTGGAAACAGAGGATGTTTCATGGAAATAACGTGAACCACAGTTCAAAGCAGATTAGGGCGTCTGAAGGGCACCTTGAGATCTTTATGTCGGGCTCGGACAGAGAAGGGGTGGAGCACGGTGCGTTTTTCCTTCTGAAGGGCGTGGTCTCCTATTCAGTGAGGTCACATGGTTGTCGCTAGATTAGGTTATCATTAATGCTCATCTACTTTTAAAGGACATTTTTATCCTATAGTTAATGAAAAACTATTTTATAGTGCAAGCAGCCATAGTCAAGTGAGATTTTGTTGGGTTTCCTTTAACAGAAGACTTCCTTTTGTGACATTCCTCAGTGCCCTCTGTGAGCATGTGCCGCTACAGCCACTCAATAGTGATTATCATGGGGGGCCGTCACCTCAGTGGTCATGCCGTTGGGCCCTTTGACTGCCCTGTGGTCACATTTGTAGACTAACAGAACGAGGCCGGTGTCCAGAGAAGGAACTTCTTCCCCCGAGGGCACAGGGCCCAGTGCAGAGAATGCCCATGGAGGCAGTGGGCTTAAAGTGATCCTTAAAAAGCATTTAACATATTGACATAAAAGATCACATTAAGAAGGAGCAAGCCTCTTATACATGATAGAACTGCCAACATAGTTCTCAGGGCCACAGTGACCAGATGGTCAGGGAAAGCAGAATTAGAACCTGGGATCCCCATTTGCCTTGAATAACTTGACCCACTTGATCCACGAAATAAAGACTGCTCATCACATAGTGGGTTTTCCCCTGTAAGGCTGATGAATCATTTTTTGGTCCATGGGAAGATAGTGCAAGGAAGTGGCCACAGTCAGGGCCATTAAACCAGTCTGCCTGGGTCCAAATCCTGGGCCTACCATTTACTGGTGGAGTAAACTCAAATGAATTATCTAGCTCTCTGGGCCCTTTCCCACCTGAGAAGTGGGGTCAAAACCATTACCTCCCTCCTCGGTTGTTTTGAGGAGAAAGGAAATTATTAGGCATGCAGCTTAGATGGCACCTGGTGCACAGTGGATTCTATGGAAGTGCTGGCTATTACTAGTAACATTGACCTTCATTCTTCCTGATCCCATTTCCAACACATTGATGCCCAGGGTCCAGGACAGCCTCTGCAGCCATGTTATTGATTTGCCAATTATTTCGGCTCCAGTGTTTTCTGTTGTGGTTTTTGATGTCTTTTGAGAAAGAGGAGGCTTGGAAATAGACCTCCAGTTTCAACAAAACTCGCCGGTATTTTTAGACGAAATCGTCAAGAACAACGGCACAGGTACAAAGTGTCACCTGTGCCACCTTCTACAGCAGAGTGGGGGCTGAGAAGAATGCCGCCCCACTCTGAGGTGGCATTTGGGGTCTTCACGGAAGCCTGATTCCACACGGAGGATACTCAGGAAAACAAGTTCACGGAATCTAGACAACACGCACCCAAACTCGCCTGCCCATTCCCGCAGGTCCTCGGCGCTTCACAGCCGCTGTACGTGGGGCATTCTGGTAATCGCATCATCTGGCAGAGCGACCGCACACATGTCACACTCTGTGCATCAGGCTTTGAAGAGTTACCAGGGATTCACAAATGACCTGTGGGCCAAACTGGGCTCCTGCCTTCTCTTCGCTAATAATGTTTTTACATTTTTTAAAGCATTGTAAAAATGAAAAAGAATATGCAGCAGAAGCTGTTTGTAGCCCACAAAGTCTAAAATATTTATTATTTGGCCCTTTATAGAAAAAGCGTGTTGACAGCTGAGTGGGTTATTACAAAATACATCGAACAGAAAGGCTTTGCGGGGCATCATTTAATCGCTCAATGTTTAGAAGGCACTTCTGACTCTTGTAATGTCCCAGGTTCGCGATCAGGCACATACATCACTTAGGGTTAGACTACATTCGTGGTTAAAGGTGTGAGTTCTTAAATCAGTCTGCCTTTGATCAAGTCTAGGCTCTACCACTTGTTAAGTGTGCCATCGTTATCAAATTAGTTAATCCTCCTAACCCTTGATCTTCTAATCTGTAAAAAGCGAGCCTTATAGTAGGGCCTTACCTGGCTGATGCAGAGTCAGTGTAGATAATGCACTTAGGGAGGTTCACACCCGAGCGTGCCTCCCAGCCAGAAGTCTGATTCTCTGAGCTTCCTGGTTGCTTACACGCCACGTGATTGGAAGTTGACAACACAGTCATCCAGGCTGAGTGGTCGATCCAGCTTCCTGCCTCGGGTTGCTGGCCCACCTGTGGCACCACAGCAGAACCAGCATGTGGCTGCCCCGTGTCACTGGGTGCAGAGAGACAGGCAGAGCAGGATAACCCTACAAAGTTCTACATGCACGTTCCCCCCTCCTGCCCTGCATCCACCCCATCGGCGGCACCTCACGCGGTCCACAGGGCCCTGGGTGGCTTCAGAGGCACCGTCTTGGTCCTCGGAACTGGCTTCGCCGTGGTGGTCATTTTGTCAGGTTGTGGATACCCAAACATCAAGTTGTGCACTTTAAATACATGCAAGTTTTTTCAATTTAACCTCAGTAATGCTGAAAAAATGCTATGCATCATTAAAGGGGCACTGACTAAGAGGTTTGGAAATGATGCTTAAAAAATAGTGTAAAGTAAAAATGCAGACAACTGTAATTGAACAACAAGAAAGTAATAAAAACTTTAAAAAATAATGTACAGTGGAAAAAAAAACATGAAAATACAATTAAAGTTTCCACAAAAAGAGAGAAAAGCAGGACAGAAGTCGCATGCAGCCCTGGAGACAGAGTGGCCCATCGCCTCCCGTGTCGTCCTTGGCTGGGGCCGTTCACAACAGCACCTGCTTCTTTGATTCAGACCCGGGACTGCAAGAATGGGAGAGGTGTGACAGGGGAAAATGAACTTGTGGTTCTAGAAGCCTCTCGGATTTGGGGAATCGTGTATTATTACAACATAACCTCACAAAGTCTGATTTCAGCAATGACCTGATAGGAAAATCTGTTTCTCTAGGATTTTCTGGTACATCTGGAATGTTTGTGTGGGGACCATCACCCGACCCACTTCTAAATCCATATGTAGATATAGATATCTCCATCCTTGAGGTTTGTAATCTGAGAGGCACAAGGTCCGTGAAGAAAACGTAACATCACCACGTCTGCGTTGCCCTGGAAAGCGTTTATTTGGTTGGGAGGCTCTTCCATGCTGACATCTATGTTTCTTTAAGGGTCAAAAAAGCCTGCATTTTCCTTCAGGCTTACATGACAAGTATTTCCTTTTAACATGTCAATAAAAAAATATATAGAAATTTTCCGTAGATCTAAAAGGCTGACGAGCAAGACCAAATTCCCACCGAAGGTTGGAAGTCGGCCCCCCAGAGGGAACGCAGAGGCGGGCGAGCAGAGCAGCTCTGTTTTACAAGGTCTGGGTGCCAATAAAACTCCCCCATCTCTCCAAACAGCCTTTAACCAAGGCTGAAAATGCCGCCATGCTATTGCAGGGAAAGCGGTTTGTGACGTAGAGGGACACGGGGCTAAACTACGTGAGCCTCACACATCCTCAAGTTCAACATCAAAGGGCTTTTATATGTGGGGGAAGGTAACACAACAGCGCCTTGTGCTTGGCTTATCAAAGAAAACATAAGCGTATTCTATGCTCTTACTACCATGTAACTTCACTCGATAGGCACACCCTTAGTGGGAAATTACTCTAAAATTCTCTCATCAACCAAGAACTGTCATTTAATTAATTGACTTGAATCACTCTGATTATCCCCTCTAGTGGCCAAGAGCTGGGGCTTGGATGACCAACGGAGGCTTTCTGAAGAGCTTGCTGGTCTGTTTCTTTCTGAGTGGGTTCCCACCGGCAGCCCTGCCTTCCCGCAGTCCTGGGAAGGCATGAAGGGGCATTTGGGTGTCTTTCTGTGCTAACCTGCTGTAAAAGGCGTACTTTTCACTTCTGAAGGCAGTTGCTTCAGCCTCCATCACCGCCGTATGACTGCCCTTCAAAATTTCACCTTTGTGCATGGAATGAGCTAATAAAATGGGTATGAATTTGTCTGTTATCGGAAGCACTCAACTCCCCACTCAGCGCGGAGAACACTGTTCTCAGAGGCTCCGCGCCCTTCCCACAGGGACCCCAGTCCATCAGACCGGTCCGCATCTGCCTCAGCAAGTTCGTTTCGGCTCTGCTGCTCTTTCCCTAGAAACGAGCTCCTTTGGCCCAGCAGTGACGTCATCCATAACCCTCATCACTCCTGTGGCATCTTCCAGTGGGAATGACAGATATGAGAAGCAATTAATAACGACAGGAACGGGAAGTGTTTCTTTAACGATCAGGGCTGGTGTAGTGCGAATGGAGTCCCCATTCAGAAGGGCATTTCCACCAGGGCCTCTCGGGGTCTCTGGTAACCCATCTGTCTCATGGCAATTACTGTTAAGTCACATTTCCTTCATCTCCTTGTCCCCCAGAACTTGTGTGTCCTCCTCAAACATCTCTCCCCAGCACAATTGCTCCCAAGAAATTTCCAGGTGCCGTGGTCAGTTTTCTTGCTTATTCACCTTCCCTGGTTTCTTTTGGGTCTCGTGTAGCCACGCACCAGAAGCATCGCATCTCTTTAAATGTACGTGATCCTCACAGCGACTTGAAAGGTAAGGGCTGGTACCGTTATTGTTTCGGACAGGGCAGGAAACTGAGGCTCACAGAGTTCGAGCGTTTGTCTAAGGGTCAGACGGCTGTCGGCGGAGGGGCAAATGGGGTTCCAAAGTCATCGCAGCGTGCCGCCCCTTCCTCCAGCTCCTCCCTGGGTTAGTCATGTCACCACTTTCACGTCTTCCCGTCAATGTTTCGATTCCTATCAGATTGTCCGTCTGTGTCACTGGATCACATCCCTGCCCTTTCTCCCAAAGGGTCTCTGATAAATCTTACTCTCCTTCCTGCATTTATTCCATTACCCACCTAATATTTACTAAACACCCCCTCTGCACAAGGCACTCTGCACAGGGTGGTCCTCTGTCCTTGGTGCTGGGTGTCGGCACACAGACATGTACGTACCTCTAAAAACAGAGTCAAGTTGTCACACTGGCAAAGAGTTGACATGAAGACTTTGTAGAAAAGATGAAGAGCTGAGGAGTCAGATCAGATTGTTTAACTATGTTCGTAAGTAGTGAAAGCGTGAGTTCATTTTCTCCGTTCTGCTTGGCAGGGTGTGCAGCTGGCACCCTTAGCCGTAAACAGGTCCTACCTCTAGGCGACCTGTGACCTCTGTGACTGTGATCTTAGTGGTCTGGGAAGATGGAAAGTAGGTTTGTCAGTGGAAGGGACGGAGTCAGTCTTGAGCCCTAACGTGTTTTTTTAGAAACGGCCTCCTCACAGTCATGCACATGGGCTACCGCTGCCCCTGCGTCTTCCCACATCAGTCCCTGGTTGTCTTCCTAGGGACCAGCTGTTTGGGAAAATTGGATTTTATTGTGGATTACCTGGGTCTTATCTTATGGGACATGCTGCCTTTCTAAAAGCAGAATTTTGGTAATTTGACAGCCTGGTGCCATTTGTGGTAGAATATCCTGAACTCCCGGAGCAGCCCTGAGATTTCTGTTTTCGGCTTCCAACATTTTAGAGGGTTGTTTTGTTTTGTTTTTTTTTCCCCAACATTTTTCAAATGAAAATCTCAAACATACAAAAACTTGGAAGGACTGTACAGAAAACACCCACACCCACTGCCTAGATTCTATAGCCTCTGGTTTGCTGTGTTGGCCTCCCTGCGTATCTGTGAGACTGTTCAGGCCTCTGTCCATCAGCCCCTATCATTTCTGATGCCTTTGAAGACAGTTCCAGTCGTCAGTGAACTTCAGCTGGAAACGTATCCACATGCGTATCATGAGCAGGAGCTCAATATTTGTCTGTGTGGTTTTCAGTGAAACACATCTGCAGTGAAATGCATAGTCTTGTGTGCCAGTCTGCAGGTTTTGACAATGCACACGGGTATCTAGTACAACCCTTATCAAGATCCAGATCAAGACCACATCCCACGAAGTTCCATCACGCCCCTTCCCAGGCAACCCCACTCACACATGCAGACACTTGTTCCTTTTAATTCGCCATGAATTTGGGGTAATTTCCAAAAGGAGCATCATCCGGGTTCACCTCGACTCCCGCTGTTGGGACTTGGAGACGAGCCATCCATCAGTGACGACCTAGAGTACAGAATTCTCCTAAACAGGAGCTCACACTTGCATCTTATCACAACTTGCTCCACCTGCTCTTTCTTTAACCAAATGTTGTTTTTTTTTCCACCCTTGGCCAGTGGTTCATCCACTTTTCTGTGATTTCTAAAGCTGCTTCCACAAATATCACAAAAGTCAAGTCAGGTGCTCTACGCTTCCGCTATTTGGCTTTTACAGCTTCCGTTCGGGAATTGAGGTTGCATTTGGCTTTGGACGTGGTCTTGTTTTGGGGCTCTGAGTGTGTACCATGTGCAGCAATCACTGGCAGCAGGCTGACGCTGGAGATTTTTCTGCAGTCACTCATGAGGCTTCTTGGCACCCCTGGGCATTGCTCGTTTGACACGGGGGGACAGTGGAGTGATGGGGGCACCTGCGAATGCTGCGCCATACAATGCTTAGTTCACGTCCTGCCGTTAGTCATGCGGCACATGCTTCTGACTCGGCTGACTGGGTGTGTGTCACAGGGTGCCCCGCCAGACCGTGACCTTTCTCAACGTGAGCTGCTACATTCTATGGTAATCAGTGAGTTTCTGTTGGATTTTTCTGCTACAGAATCTGCCAAAGGAAAGAGGGAGGAGGAAAAGAAACTCCCTAGTGAGTGTGCTCCCAGCTCAACAGAGGAGAGTTGACTGAGAAACCCAAACATGGGGGCGAGTGGCACATTTGTCATTGAGATGTTCTTGGGCAAAAGCATGAGAAAGCGGGGAGGGCATGAAGGCCATCTCTGTGACTTGCCTCCGAAGAACCTCCCATCAGCAGACACAGAGAAACCCCAAAAGGTGAAAGCACCCCACGAAGCGAGGCGTGCGAGGCGTGCTCAGGCTCCTTTGGGGACACACTTGCCCCAGGGGCGGCTCACAGACTAGAAAGGCAGCCTCGGTTTCCCACCTATAGCCCAACAGGAAAATGTGGGCTCTAGGTCCTCACTGAACATTCCAGAGCACAGGCCAAGGATGACAAAAATGACGCTGACCTTTCTTGCTGCTTGCCGTAGCCGTTAGACTCCTCATGGGAAGCAGGTGGCCCACACCAGACTGTGGCAGTTGGGGGAATACAGTGGAAGTACTACTGATGGATGTGCACATTCAGGGAACCCGTAAGGAACAGCGCAGCACCTGGGAGAGCAGCCTGTGGGCCTGAAGGAGCAGAAAAGAGTGGTGTCCAGTCTGCTGAGAGCTGGAGCCTCAGAGAGGGACTGTCCAATGGGAGCTTTGCTGCACACCCCGGTCCCTGGGTGATGCACAGTGAGGCAGAGGGTGAGGCAGAGGACAGCGCAGTCATGCCCCATGGCAGTCAGCCGGGGCGCTGGCCGGGCAGGCAGCTGGGACATGGCATTGAGGTGGGAAGGGCACACTGAGAACACCAGCACCCCTCGCAGAGCCCCATCCTGCGGTCCCAGGCAGCAGGCAGGCCACTGTAGAATGCTGAGAAAACAGTCCTTACGGTCATGCCAGAAGGGTCATCGGACCATTAGGCCCAGCAGTTCACCGTGACCCACATGTCATTGGGGAATGTCCACATCTGCCTGAGACCAGTGCAAAGATCCACTTTGTGGTTCTGAGTACTTCATCCTGGAAACCTTCATGCAATCAGGAAGAGTCTAGAAGAGTCTAGAAGGACCTTTGCATGAGTCCGTACACCTTAGGACACCACAGAGCATATTTCCAAATAAGGTCACGTTCACAGGTATTGGGATGAAGACACAGCATATCTGTCTGAGGGACACAGTCCAGCCCAGTGTGTCTGGACTTGGCAAGGTCCCTAAAGGGTGACTCTGGAGGGCTCACCTTTCCATCCTTGTCCTGGTGGCAGCCCCACTGAGAACAGAGATGCCAAGTGCCAGCCTCTTGTGCGGTCCCAACAGCAAGAAGGACCTCCAAGCAGAAAGGCAGCTGTGGCTGGGGTGAACTGGGGTGGGGGGAACCCTCCCTGCCCACATCTGTCCACACAGATCCCAGGCAGACCTCACACGCCTGGGACTACAGCCACCCGGCCCTTGGGCAGGGAGAGGCTGGCCTTCCCATGAATGCCCTAGTGGATGCCTCTGCCCCTGGGTACCAGGGTCTTCCCTGCCTCTTTCCTCCATTGCTCAGATACCTTCCACATGTTGGATGCACAAGGGGCTAAATTATGCTCTTCCTCTTTATTGTGCTGATTGGTTGCATACGCCCAGTCTGGGGGGGTCTCTCCTGTCTGAGGCTCCTGACACCCACAGCCCATCTGAGCCAACCGGGAGAGGCCAGGGGCTGGGAAGTCTGGCGCAGGAAGCTCCTTGCTAGCTCAGGGAGCTGGAATGCGCCCCTGCTCCCCGGGCAGGAAATGCCCCCAAGTGGAAACCCCATTTTTCATGGAGGGACGGGCTAGAGAGATGATTTGGAATTAAAAGAGCTGCTTGTCCATCTTTGCATCCCATGACTGAAGGGAAGCTGCTTCAACTCCCAAGCCTCAACTTCCCCATCTGGAGAATGGAGCTAATGGTACCAGCACCTCCCACGAAGGGCATGAGGACAAGTGAGGGGATGAACTTAAAATGCTGTGTGTGTGGTGCTGGGCACCAGCTGGGAACCCATTGTTCTGTCACGAACGATCATGCTTATCACTTTGTTGCACACACATGCCTAGTAGTATGTGGGCGCCCTGCAAAGCACATTCCTGAGCATCCAGGGAAGAGGAGAAACAAGAAAATGGGGACGCACGACCCGCTGCTGCTCCAGGTGCTGATGGGCCCATCTGGGCGGCTCCACCCGCTGCTCCCCCCCAAGGCTGCTCTGCAAGCTGGAGTGGGGAGAAGCAGCAGCGCCGGGTCTTTGGGGCCTGTCAGTCTCCTCCACCACCCAGGCGGGCCCGTCCTGGGTTGATTTAGGGACTGTCGTTAATGTGGCCTCCAGGCCCTCTAAACCCTTTACAGGGTGGATTGATTCAAGCTGCTGCTCTCGAGACTCTTTTAACTCCAAGCTCAAGTTTTATTTGTTTCCCGGACTTGCCAAGCATGTTGTGTGATCGGGAGGAAGCGCCTACTGAGGTGAGTGAGCCTCAAACGGAGTAAAAGGAGCCTGCTCTGATGTCCGTCTGTGACACAGTTGTTCCTGAAGCCAGTGTCACCAGGACCCTGAGCACGGCTCTCCCTTGGGACTGAATAGAGTGCCAGGGCCAAGGTTATCTACAGAGCACTTGTTATCAGAAGTGTTGCTGTCACTCACCCCGTTGAGAAAAGGTGGCTATCTTTCTTCACTTTTGACACTAAAGGTTCAATGGCAATGACTCGGGACAACAGGAGTCGGAACATGGCACCCACCTGCCTGCTCATGTTGCGATTTTCAACACGTTTGTGATTTTATCTGAGCTTCCATTTGTTGGCCTGCAGGTGACAATATATCCGAGTAGTTTTCAAGGTCATTGCAAAGAAGGAATTAGGTAGTACACACAGCATGGCGAGAGCAGGTTGACAGTTGTCCGTATGGAAAATAATATAGCCTTCAGTAAACGAACACTACAAGAATGAACTGCGTGTTTCGTGTGCTCACATCTGTGCACCCACGTGTGCCTGCCCTGTGTAGGAACCACAGTGCGTGGCCCGCAGGAGGGGATCCCTCCTCAAGCAGTGCGGGCCTCTGCTCAGTGTACCTGTCCCCCAGATCCTGGGACCTGGGCAGGGGAGGGCTCGTTTTTTTCTGAGGGCCAGGCAGTATTTTCAATTTAAACAGTATTTTCAATTTTGCAAGCTACACGGACTGGGTCCCAACCCCTTGGCTCGGCCATTACATCTCATGCATGCCATAGACCTAGCTTGAACCAATGACTGTGACTGTGTTTCAATAAAACTTTATGCAAACAGACAGGAGGCCTGATTGTAACCACAGTGTCTAGTCTGATGCCCTGCCCCCTGACCTAGAAGAAAAAGCTGTATAGGAAGCTACAAATGACACATCAAGTAGCTAAGCCCTACTGACCCTTCCACATTCTAGTTTCAACCTTTCCTCTTCTTTGGCGTGTTCCCTCCCTGGCAGCGCTGGGCACACCTCCCGGACGCCACTTCCCAGAGGTCTGTGAGGCCCTGGGGGTGAGTGGCCGTGTCGTTTCATCTTTCTCGATTATTTTAAAAGCTCACACCAGCACTTCCCCTCTCCCCAGAGGACAAAAAATAAGTGGCAGTGCCTAACCTGAAGTTGGGGGCGTCCTGACTAGTCAGTGGTTCTCACCTGGGAGCGGTTTTGTCCCTGGGGGACGTGTGGCAATGACCGGAGACTTGCCGGGGTGTTGGGACCAGAGGGGTGCTCTTTGCATCCACTGGGTAGAGACCAGAGATGCTGTTAAACATCCTACAGTGCACAGGGCAGCCCCTCACAAAAGAGAACAATCTGGGCCCAAATGTCAATAGTGCGGAGGCTGACATACCTGGACTGGCAAAAATAAAGCATTTAATAGACTGTTAGTGCAAATCACGTGCACGGCACTTTACAGTTTGTGCGATGCCTCTTAACCTGTCCACGCCCCCAAAGGAGCGTGGGGGATCAAATGCGATTAGGGACATCAGGCCTTCTGCGTAAGTCATTACGCTTGTGCAGAAGCCGTTTCCTGTCAGCTACCCCATCCTGCGCCGCCAACACCATGTAGGCTGACTCTGGAACATTCTTCAGTTCATCCCCCCTAATCCCCCCTTCAGTTTAAGCCCTTTCCCCATTACCGGCTTCTCAGCGGGGATAGGAGTGCCTTTGGCCACCTTTCAAACGCGGGGGAAGTGGGGAGCCACACCTCAGTCTGCTTGTCTGGAGGCGAGATGATCAAACTCCTTTCGGCTTCTTCTCTGGGTCCTCGTGAAGCCTTTAATTACTTTAGTTTTCCCAGAGACTCCCTTGTGGATTTTCTCCTGGCTGGTGACATACCTGCCATGGCAGTCAGTCCTCACATACAGGGGCTTCCAGATCTCTGTCCCCTTGGCCAGATTCACCTGTGGCTTCTGCAGGCCTCCCTGGCTGGCTTCTCCATGGTCGCAGGTAGCCTTCCCCTGAAAGAGTCTGGCCCACACTACTCCTTCAGGTGTGCGAGTGAAGAGGAGGAGTCCCACAGCTGCCGATTTGGGGACCACTGTAACGCCCCTGGGCAGGCAAGGGCGCCAGCCCTCGTTCGGTGTTGGCCGCTGGGGTTAGACGGAGCAGGACAGAGGTGGTGGTTTCTTTCATCTGCTCATGTTACGCTTTGGATTATGTCCCCTAAAAATGACATGTTGAAGTCCTAACCCCAGGACCTCAGAAGGGGACCCTATTTGGAGACAGGGCCTTTACCGCAGTAATCAAGTCAGAATGAGGTCGTCAGGGCGGCCAGAATCCAATAGGGCTGGTGTCCTTATAAAAAGGGGAAGTTTGGGCACAGACAGACAGCCATGGAGGGAGGACGGTGTGAAGATGCACAGGGAGACGGCGGCACGTATGAGCGAAGGAGCAGACCCCCTCGAGAGCTGTGAGAAGGAGCACGGCCCCGCCGACGCCTCGCTTTTGGACTCTGGTCCCCAGAACTGGGAGGCAGTGGCGGCCCCGAGCAACCTTCTGCTGTGGTCTCTGCCACTGATCACCAGCCGGAGTGCACGGTCATCTTCCTGCCAAGGCCTGCTCGCCACCATTGCTCTGTGTGGCAGGTGCGTCCGTGGTCCCTGCACCCCCCACTTCCCCTCAGCCCAGCTGAGAGGCTGCCTGAGCCACACTGAGCCATACAAAAACACGTGCGGATTATTTTCATACATACTATTCCATGTTGTTTTAAAGAACAGATGAACTCACAAACATAAAATTCACCACTCTAACAGAAAACATTTCAGTGACATTTGTGTTTGGAACATCGTGCAATCACCATTTGTATCTAATTCCAAATCACTTTAATCGCCCCAAAAGAAAACCCCGTGCCCATCCCCAAGCCTTATCGCCCACGTGCCCTCTTCCCAGCCTCCGGCAGCCACCAACTCGCTCGCGGCTCCTGTGGGCTCACCTGCTCTGGGCATCACGTAGGCACGGAGTCCCACCACATGTCTCCTTCTGCGTCTGGCTTCTTCCAGTTAGCATGGTGTTTCCCAGCTACGCCCCTGTCCAGTCCGTATCAGCGCTTTGCTCCTTTCCGCCGCTGGATGATGTTCCCTTGTCTGTACGTAGCACAGTCCGTTCATCTGTTGATCAACAGTTGGGGTGTTCCCACCTTTTGGTTATTGTGAACAGTGCTGCTAAGAACATGCATTTACATGCATGAATACCTGTTTTCAATCTTTTTGATGCATACGTAAGAGTGGAGTTACTGAGTCATGTGGTGATTATGACTTTTTGAGGACCCGCCAAAGCAGTTGTATCATTTTACATTCCCAGCAGCAACATATGAACATTATTATCTCACTTTTCCCATGTCACCAGCCTAAGGAAGTCAGGTTATTTTCTAAAGGATGCTCCTGAGACTCAAGGATCTAAAATCACTGGCCCCTCTCACTTTGTCAAATGTCAGAATCTGGCTCCATGTCTTTGAAAGTTTCGTTCCTTTCCATTGAATTCACTTCTCAGGTCTTCAGCTTCCTCCTTCGGAGAGGAAAACCACAGATCTATGATGTGGAGGCCTGTCCAGATACTAAGAATTATGAGGAACCCCCAGCTCAGGGCGCCGGTGCTTAATCTGACGTCAGCACCAATGTATGTTTACTTTGCAAACCCAGCATCCAGAATGGTACCTAGCCCATAGTAAAGGCTCCAAAATACGTTTTGAATGAATGAGTCGTGTGCATTCATATGGGGACTTTTTGTGCTTCTGGTAGCTGGCAATCACATGCCGCTGTTTTTGTCATGCGTCCCTTTGCCAGGGTAGCAATGCCAGAAGAGTAAGGGACGGGATGGGCCAGAAGTGACATGACTCCACCGTGGTCACGTTAGACGACTCTCTAACCCTCCAGGCCGGAGGTGTGCCTGGAGCTAAGTCCGTACCCTGCTTCAAATTCAGTGCCTTTCTCCACCGGCCTTCCTGGTATCTAATTATTATCTGTGCATCACCCATGGATTTTGACCTGTTTGCTGGTTATTTATAAACCCGTTTTCATCTTTCAGGACTTCGATGTTCTTAAGCCATTCAGAAGTGACTAGTACCAATTGCAAATAATGGGTATGTTTTGTAGTTTGTGGAAGTCTTCCCAGATCGATAAAGTTAATAAGTGATACTGTCATTTGGGCACAGTCATAAATTTGAAAAAAAATAATAACAATAACGCTGAGCCAACTGAAAAGTTGGAACTGAAAATAGATTGCGGCATTTCGCCCCAAGGTGTTGGCAGCGATTGAAACAGAGTATTTTGAAACAGAGTGAACTGGCATTTCCCTGACTTCTGAAGTTCAGCGTCTGTGAGCAGGACACCTGGTTCAACCACACAAAACAGCCTTTCAGAATCAGCCCGGGGCTTTGTCATGCACAAGGTAACGGAGGGCAGCCTGACTCCTCCAGGAAAAGCTGTTTTTACTTTTTCCCCAGGGAGCGCTCTCATAAAAAGAAAGAAAGGAAAGAAAGAAAGAAAGAGAGAGAGAAAGGAAGGAAAGAAGAAAGGGAAGGGAAGGGAAGGGAAGGGAAGGGAAGGGAAGGGAAGGGAAGGGAAGGGAAGGGAAGGGAAGGGAAGGGAAAGGAAAGGAAAGGAAGGGAAGGGAAGGGAAGGGAAGAACAGGAAAAAGAAGGGAAAGAAGCAGAAGAAAACTGGTGTTGGCAGGAAATCAGGGCCCTGGAAGATGAGTGGGTTCTGGGATTATGTCGCAGAATTAATTCAAGTTCAGACAATGCCGTAAAGCATCTCCACTGTCAACAGATCAGATCGGACCCAGCCTTCCCTGCTCGGGACACCGAGATACCGCTGAACCCACCGAAGGGCTGCTGGCCAGCTCCCCTCCCCTCCCCCCTCAGTCTGCAGCGACTCGCTCTAATTTTAGTTCTTTTAAGTTCCAGTAGAAATAGTTTGAGCGACAATGTGGTTGCCCCATTAGAAGAGACCCTAGGCCCCTGTAAGATGGCAAGTCTGCGATCCCTTGCATGTGGCATTTGAGGTCGATGGCCATGCTGCTCGGCCTGTTACTCCCATGAAAGCCCCACCACAACAAAAGGAGAGTGAGATGAAGGTCCTCCAAGGCACCGGGCCTTGGTGTCCTGGCTCCAACTTTGGGTCCAGTGGCCTCCTGTGGCGGGTCCCTCACGAAGCTGGGTGCATGTTGGCACAGGTGGACCCTAACAGCTTCAAATCTCCTTGAAGAGCCTCCTCTTGGTACTGAGGGCAGGAGGGGTTGTGTATGGAGACACACAGGGACTGTCCCTGCCTCTCAGGGCAGGTCATTGTCCCCCCTCAGTGCCTCTGGCAGCTGTGGCTGAGTGTCCACAGGCATCAGGCCTTGCTGGGGGGTGGGACACACAGCTGTGAGTGGGGCGGAGCACATGGTGTCATGGAAGTCACACCCTAGCAGGGAGACGGGTGAAAAGAAGTGATGAAGGGCTGTACTGATCGGAAGTGCTATGAAGAAAGTGGGGAGGGAGGCAGGCGTGAGAGGGAGCTGTTGGAGAGGGCAGGTTAGAGAAAGCCTTCGGGAGGAGCGAGCCCTGTGGCATTTAGGGGAGACTTCACAGGGAGTGGTGCATGCCAGACGGAGCCCTAGGGCCGGGAAGGTGTGTCTGAGAAAATCAGGGCTGGCCTGGAGGAGAGTCTCCAGGAGGGATGTTCCCGAGCAGACTTGGGTGGAGGCCAGTATGAGGCCCTGGAGGGCAGGGTCTTTCCACCTCAGCACTCCTGACACTTGGGGCTAGATAGTTCTTTTGTCATTGCAGAGGGAGGTGGGTCAGTGTCCTATGCATAGCAAGACATCTAACAGCATCCCTGGCCTCTACCCACCAGGTGCCATTAGCACCCCCATGGGTTGTGACAACCCAAAATGTTTCCAGCCATTGCCAGTGTCCCCAGGGAGGCAGTAAGATAGCATTGCCACTGGTTAGGAACCACTGTGTAGATCAGGCACAAATGGGGTTTTGGCAATGACCCTGAGTTTTATTCTAATTACAATAGGACTCCATTGGAGGCTTTTAAGCAGAGTGCCACAGTACAGTTTACATTTCGAAAGCAGCAAGGGCGGCCACAGGGACCAATTGGGGTTGAGGAAAGAGAGAAGAGCAGGACCAGAAGCTTGGGCTTCTACAGAAGATCGAGCTTAGGAAGAGGGTCCCGTCTTCAGGTGTGCCCCAGGGATCGCCCCACAGCGTAAAATGACCCTGTTCTGCCGTCCAGCACCAAGTCCAAGGTTGCCAAGTCCTACGAAGTCCTTCGGGAAAAAATGGCGGCTTCTTGGGTGGCTATAGAGCTCAGTGGTCCCAGGCTGCGGGTTAGCCCACACATAACTAAGGAGAATTGGACCTGCTGAGCCTTGGCACCTGTCCCCTCTCTGGCCCTGACTGTCTGTAGCCACGAGGAGCCCGTGTCAGGACCGCTAGAGACCAACCAGAAAACAAACTTCTACACCAGAAGGGCGCTCTGGTCACTGCAGTCCTTTGTGGGGCCTGCACATGCCATCTTCCCGCCGGTCTGTGAGCCTCCGAGAGCCAGTGACATGTCTTCTCAGCCATGCTCTTCTCTCACATAGTGCGACGTCCCCGTGAAGAGTTTCTGGAGACACAGCCTCACTCGGAGGCCTGCACTGACTCACCTTCCTTGGCACCACACTCACATGTTAGTGCTCCCCAGGGTTTTGTTCTCAGATCTCTGCACACCCCAAGTCTAGACACTCTCCTAGGAACGCACGTTCAGTCCCAGAGCCATGACTAGCCCAAACACCGGTGACTCACATGTTACTTTCCCAGATGCCACCTCTCTCTGGAGCTCCGGACCTCTACTCTCCGCCTCTTACTCAACCTTCACCCAGGAAGGAAGCTGCTCACCTAGGCGAGCAATTGGAAAGGCTCCTTTGATTCTTTCCCTTCTCCTCTGTTCCAAATTCAGAGGGCTCACGGGATCTTTGTGACTCCATCGTGGTCCTTGAATGTATCATTTCCTGCATCATATTTCCAGTGCTTGCATCTGGTCCTACTATTCCCTTGTTTAAAAGTTGTTCACAGGTTTCCGTGGCCTGTGGAGAAATCCCGAGCCCGGCCCCCATAGCCTGCTGCGTTCCGAGCAACACCCGGAGAATTCTGATCCCTGCCCGCAGACACCAGGCGCGGCCCCTAAACCACAGTGGGCTTCTTCCTTCTGATCGTGACCGCTCCATCATGAGTCTCTTCCCCCCATGCCTTCTCTGCTTTGCAGCACTGTGCTCACCCCTGCAGACTAGGTTTCAGGGCACCCCAAAGCCTCTTCGGGGCCAGTCTCCCAGTCTGAGTTCTGGCCCCGGCCTTGCACCTGCCTGACTTTCTTGTTTGGTTAGGCTCCTTTACTCTTTCAGCCCCGTTGGACGCACCCTTGGAGCCTGAACTAACCTCGTATTATTTTAAGGAGCGACCAGGAGATAGGGTATTTTGATACATTTTCAACACCTGTGAAGTGGTTCGAAAATATCTGTGACTTCCATTAGTGAGAAAATCACGTCCTCATACCCCGGCCAGTGGACGGCGACTGGACAGCTTATGATTCATGATTGAAGAAAACGCAGCCTTTAGGTCAGAGGACAGTAAAAGCAGAGGTGTGTTCTTGTCCTAGCCCAGTTCACAGAGTTCCCGTGGATCCGTCAGGGCCCACTCAGGCCAAGGGTAGCAGCTCTGAGATGAGGAAGCACGATGCCACCCCCACCGCCCTCGGGATCAGCTGCCCTTCGGGGATTGCCTGGAAAGGGACGTGTGAGACACAGTCTCTCCAACTCCTGGGGTGACCGGACATTGAAACGACATCGTGTGTAAGGAGGGCAAGGCCACTGAAGTGGTCCTTGTTCACAAAACAGAGAGAACCGAGTTCCCTTTTCCATGGTCGATTGGTGCTGGGGACAAACACTGGGTCTCATCCTCAGAATGATTTTCACCCTTCTGGGCCCCCCGTGTCGGTACTTACATGGACAGACACTCAGAAATTTTTTTCTGGCTTTGTGATGGTGGCTCAGTCAATGAACCTACAAAATATCACTTCATACCGCTCAAGGACCGCCAGTGCATGCAGGTGGGTTCACTGCCGGTTTTTCTCCAGCATCCTCCTTTTTGTCTGGTCCGGTCTCCCCTGTTGGTTTTTCCAGGGGAGAAAGCAGGACTGCATCCCCTGGGAACGCTGCATTCTGTGCTTCCTGGGCCCTTTTCTAAGTGTACTCAGAGAGGGCAGGGGTGACCCCTCACCAGTAAAAGAAGATTCCGCCCCTTTAAACAACCACACTTTGTATTGATGAACTTAGGCATTAATTGTAATGCCCGCCCCAAGGAGAACTGGAAAACAGAAAAAGGGGAACAAATACCTATCTCACCCTACAACCCAAAATGCTCACCACTAACATTTCAGCGTGCTTGCTTCAAGACTAGGTCAGCTTTGGCATAGTTCTTTTGTCTGGCGGGGGTTCCAGGAACTGGGGAACGTGCACGTAGTTGTGATGATTCTGGCCTGGGCTCTTGTTTCCCTTTCCCAGCACCTACTAGAATAGCTTTTTATTATATACATATGACGTATACATGTGGGTATAAATGTGTGTATATGCATATAATGCTTTTATTTATCAATATCTTTTTAACGGCCACACATTCTCTCATCAATTCGAAGGACCTCGCGTGCCGAGACCACTTCTCTGTTCCTGTGTTCTCCTGCACTTTGCTCTTGAGATTCTTCACTTCATTAACGACTCTCCAAAGACTCGACCTAACTTCGGTTGGGTGTGTGGCCGTGTGTCTGCCTGTGTGTGATCCGACTTTCTACTTGTCTTCAGCAGAGAGATGGTCCAAATCATTTGGATCACCTTCCCCTCGATTTCAGGAAGTAAAAGTCTGGAATCCATTTTTTCAAAAGTATGTTTTTGTAAGTTATTATCATGAAAAGAGACCCAGGAATGTAATATGTTTAATTTCAGTGTTTTCGAACGTATTTTACTCCAGATTGCTTTGTTTTCGTGAAGCGGCCCGTGGCACAAATGTTCCGTGGCATCTCAACTTACAAAAGGCTTCGATTTCAAAAAAGCTCTTCTTAGGAATTCTGCCTTTACGTTCAAAGTGGTCCTAAACAAGGAGGCATTGTGTTCGCGCTCAGGCACAGGGAGGTTACAGGAGAAGAAGCGTTTGATGCTTTGGCTGTGACTCATCCCTCTCCAAGTAACAATTGTCATTTCTTCACCACTTTCTTCTTTAAAATGTTACTCCCACCTTCAATTGTCATCGGACTCACACACACAGGGAACGTGGACTGCTCACGGGGTCCCGTTGGGACAGGTATTTGCAAGTATGTTTTGTTTTGAAATAAGTATAAATTCACAGGAAGTTGCAAAAATGAGACATAAATTCCAAGGGCATCCTTCATCTGGCATTCCCCAAGGATGACATCTTATGCAGCCGAAGTACAGTGACAAGATCCAGAAGCTCACGTCAGTGCAATCCCATTAAACAGCCTGCATACCTTGCTCAACCTTCACTATTTTTTATATGCATCTGTGTGTGTGTGTGTGTGTGCAAACATGTGACTTTATCTGTGTGTAGATTCATGTAAATACCAACACAGCCAAGATACAGCACTGTCCCATCACCATGAGGGAGCTTCCTCTTGCTACTCCATTACATCTTCGCTCCATCAGCTTCTGCCCCTGGCAATCGCTCATCTGTCCTCAATCTCTATAATTTTGTCCTTTCAAAATGTTTATAAATGGGCTCAAATAGCATGTAACTTTTTGAGGTTTCCATTTTTTACTAAGCTTAATGGCCTTGCGGCATCCATCCAGGAATGACATTCTTACTTGACCCAACATCTTTTCTACCATCTTCCTGGGAGATGCCATTTTTTCTACTTTCTTTTTTTTTTTTTTAACATAAAGAGAAACTAAGACCCAGACAAGACAGGAAGCAGTCTAAAGTCATGAAAAAAATTAATGACAGCTTTCTTGACATGCTAGTTCAGTTACTTACTATAGAATTTGTTTCCCCTGAAACCACCCCTTCTTCTTTCTGACTGGTTTGAAACAATGGGTCAACTGAAGGTCATGGTTAATAAACACAATCCAAGTATTTAATCAGAAAGGTGTTATATGAAAACCCAACGCTTGCCTTTGCCTGCAGCAACTACTGCATTTTTCTACTGGTAAGACCTACAGAGTGGGTAACTTGGAAATCACACACAAGCCTACTGTTGAAAGAATGTCTAAATCTGAGTAGAATTCCTAAACTCTTAGCTCAAGAGTCATTGACTTCAAAAACAAGCAATGAATGCACTGACTGTGTCTACAAGGGACATTTCCTAGTTTTCTTCTTTATCTTCTCTCATCTTCCGGGGTTTGTCTAGAGGTCACCAAGTTTTGAGTAAACCAAGTAAGCATTCCACAGCTTTCTACTTTGGCAGAGAATGTTTCTGGAGGAGGCAAGAATATTCCCTCAAGTCCAAAAGCAGACATTACCAATCCCACAGCCACTCTTGAAGAATCTTTGAAAAGCAAGTACTGAGCAGAGGGAGGCTAACATACCTCTGTGATCTTGTTTTCTCAAGCCACCTCCCAGGGCACTCCAGGGTCGATGAAGGAGGCCTTCCTCCCCATTCTTTACCCGAGGCCCAGGAGACCACCCAAGGACCAACAGGCCCTTGTGAGCTCTCCTCCAGGGCTGACTACTCTGAACCAAGTGGAGAGTCACTGGGAATGGATGGAGCATAGGGACAACAAGGGGAGGGCACCATTGTACTGCACCTTGTATGACCGACTTCCCTAACCAAACATCCCGTTGGAGTTTTGTTGTTGGAGAGAGTATGAAACTGTTTTCTTGGCATAACATATGAAGCAGAGTAATTTTAACCCAAGGAACCAGAGCCAGGCTTTGAAAATATGACTATCTCAGGCACATTCTCTCCCAAACTACCTTGATGTTCACCTTCAGAGCTGCATTAGATTCTGAGGCTGTGACCATAGTTCAATTAGTGACCTCGCCTATAGATTCTGGGGCAGATCTCACATTTGGGGAATCCATTCACATAACTGATTCACATCTGCAATAATAGCTTAACTCTGCTCTCCAGTTGGGGCTTATTTAGTCCTTTCCTTCTGATGTTTCTTTATCATAACTGGATTTTTAAGATTTTAGCTCAAAGGAGAGGCACCTTGTGAGGTATTTCTGTCCATTTTGAACAGACATACTTTAGAGTGGCCAAGAACAGATCTGGAAGTTGGAAAGTGCTGATCTACACAGAGGCCAACTTGGCAGACCTTACCCTTCCCCATCAGTGCTCAGTGACTGGTTTCCTTTCAAGTGAGGTAGACCCTCTGAAGTCTCCTAAGTGAGGAGAGTCATCCGTTACCAGGAAAGGGAGGTCTTCCCTAACCCCACCAATCTGCAGCTTGGAGAACTAAGAACATAAGATGTGGAATATTGAAGTTGCAAAGAATAGACTGAAAATGATGGATATTGAAGATAACAAGCCCTTGGCAAAAACCAACAGCCCAGTGCTAGGAAAAGAGCTTACACAGTCTTATTTTAAAACATAATAATGCTGGACATATTGGGCATCAGATACCTCCTAACAAATAACATTTGGGTGAGTTAACTGTAAAGGTCCCAGTTGTGCATTAAACTTTCCCCCAAATAAGAAACTCGTGGGTATAAAAAAAATAAGAGGGGAATTCACAGGTTTTCCCTCACACTGTCACATAGGGGCCACCCACCCAGTTTGGGGGTCCTGCACCCTCCACTGGCCCAGTAGATCAAAGAGCTTGAAAACCGAAAGCTGACAGTCTAGGAATATTTTTATAATGCAAGGGGAAAAATCATTTTGCAGTTTCCATCACACACACGGAAAAGTGATTAATTATATTGGGAGGGGAAAGCCGTAATATTCAAAGAAACCGTATTAAGTGCATATATTACTTCTCACGTTGCACCTGGTGTAGAGGCTGAGTGGGAATGCGTGGGAAGGACGTTGCCTGGGAAATGAACACTTCCAAGAACCTATTTCTGAAGTTTATAATCTGTAGATCTTAATGAATTCTCCAAGGCGGGGACGTCCCTGCAGGTAAATGTTGTTATTTACACTAGTGAGCCCTCCGTGGACCTCAGAAAGACCACCAGACAAAATGCAAAGTGTTACCTTGAAAGACCATCAACAATGAGTCTGTTTTGCAAAATCCCCACCCATCTAACAAGGCAATCATTTCTATCGACTTTTTCCTTGGAGTGTGCCTTCCAAAGACGAGGCTGTCCTGACTTGCAGAAACAATAAACAATCTCAAGAGATTAAGACAAATGACTGCAGGCTCCTTTTCATTTTCTGCACACCCTTGGTGAGAATAAAAGAATCACTATCCTTAAATAACTGGAGAATTACATCACTAATCAACTATGTCCCTGGTGGATCAGAACCCACGGCGAGACATGGGGTGTGAAAGGAATTGCTTTGGGGTAAAACCCCTCAGCAATTAAAAGCTCCAGACAAAGAGCCTTCTCTCTCCATCCCCTGGCCCATTCCACCCCACTCCACCCTCCACCCCTCCCAACCTGGGAGAAGACCAGAAACTTTGGTTGAAGGAGCATGACGTAGCTCTGGTGATATTTTCTATCTATCTATGGTTAATCGTGAAAACATTATGAGTTGTGGGTTGGAGGTGGCTTGGGAGAAAGTGTTTTCAGGCATTACATGTTGAGTATTTTGAGAAAAACCACACTAGATTGAAAATTCATTCAAGCAGCATTTTTTTCTCTCCTGCTATTTTACGGTGAGTTCTGGTTTGTCTTGGAGATACCTCTGGGTTGGTGCTGTGATGAGGCCTGCAGCCCACTGCGGGGTCACCTCTATGGTGGGGAAGAGGGCAAGTCATTAAAGGTGTGTTCTGCTTGGGGGACATGTCCTTCAGGGGGATCAGAGCTGAAGATTGGGACAGAGAGACAGCTTTTCTCTAGAGAGTGGAGCGTGTGCAACAACCAGCCAATAGGGTTCTTCAAGATTTCCTTTGAGCAAAATGGAGCTTGAAATTGTGCTCCTGGGCTAATTAATCACATGTGTCACTTTGGAGGACTCTGTGACTACCTGTACATCAACATGCTTTTACCCTCCTGTAAATTAGCCTGGGAATGATAATGATGATGATGATGGTGATGATGATGATGATGATGATGAGCCCCATGTGACCCAGGGATGGCAGCATTTCCAGCCACCTGGCCTGGGATCTGATGCTGCGGCCATCTGCCAGTGGGGAAGGCATTGTTAATACCTAGAAGGACATTTTGCAAACCTTTCTTGCTTAATTAAAGTAAATTTGGGGACACACACTTCGATGAGGAGGAATATACTCACAGCTGAGTAGTCTTGCTCGATGTATCACCCTCCCCCAGAGCCACGTGAAGACCTGTCAGGGATCCTGGCGTGGGAACCAGACCCAATACTTTCTCCTCACAAGCCCCGAGGGCTGTCTGGGCATCAGGTGTCATTTTCAGATGCAGAGGGGAGTGAAAGGGTTTCAAAGGCCAAACTCTGCGTGATTTCCACAGTGTCTCTGATGTGGAGAGCAGAGCAACAGGAATAAGAAGTTAGTTAGGAAGGAAATTTCCAAAGCTGTAGCATTGAAACATGTATCCAACATTCTGATGACTGGTTTCCGCTGGAAAGACGGTGGCCAGGTGTTCGCAGGGCACAACCTGCAGACTCCTGCGTTCTTCAGCCGCCTCCAGCGCCTGTGCAGGACAGGTGAGAGACCGGCCCACTTGCGGGACGGGTGAAAGCCTGGCGCACTGGCTACAGAGGGAGTCAGGACTTCAGCTCTGCTGAAGGCACCAGAACCAGCCTCCCGTGGCCTGCATGCCGAAATATGCCATTCTGACATTTCCAAGGAGGGTATGTTTTATTTCTACCCACCTGCCAGGCTGTGGCTCTTACCAACGGGCACGTGGCAACTTCCCGTTGCCCGTCACCATCTCTAACCAAACCAGGCAGAATTTACACTTGACCCAAATCGAAGCCTCCTCAGGGAAACCTTCTGTGCAGGGCTCGAGACCGACTCTCTTGGTAAACTAATGCCGCCGTCATCAGATTCTTTGGAAGGACTTATTTATTCTTAGCCTTATCAACGCAGCGTAGAAACGTGGAACTTTCACTGTGATTGCCCTCAAACAAAATGCGCTGTCTTTAAAAATTGTTCACAAGCTGCATCCTTCTTGTTTGGGGGACAAACGATTAAATTATTCTGGATCCAAATCTGACATACACTGATCTCATTTGGGAGTTTGTTGCTATTTCTGTAAAACAAGGAGTAGATTTTTGTCCTTTCTGGTCTAAGAGATCGTGGTCGTAGGGGGACCACAATTGTCCTCAGGACTTCAGGTCTTGAGTCTCTAGGTTTCCGCCCATGTTCTGTTGTACATGTCTATGACTGACATTCTGTGAAAACACTGTTTTACCATCATTTGCTCCAGGCACAGTTTTCAACTTTGGCTGCCCATGGTAATTGTCTGGGGAGACATTAAAATTCCGCACGCTCAGGATACATCCCAGGCCCTGGAAATCAAAACCTCTAGGGTGGGACCCAGGCACCCCCATTTTTCCAAGCTCCCTGGGGACTCCAACGTGCATGCAGCCACGCTTGAGACCCTCGGTCAACGTGCACGCTGTGTTTTCCACACAGGCCTGATGATTTCTGTGATTGCCCTCTGGGACCCTGGCCTGGGAAATTGGGTGTGGCAAGTCTGGGTTGGGTCCCAAGAATCAGTGTGACAGCAAGCATTTCAACCGTTCTGATGTTTGGGCATTTGGGGACACTGAGCTAGCTATCCAAGTCTCCTTTTTTCCTAATGTTGGGTTATTCTAATACGTAATCTTTCTGGACGGGCTTCTCCCAGAAACGGTCTTCCGAAGCTGAGGCGGTCAGTGAGGACTTCAGTTCTCCCCTGGGAATTAAGTCCCTGACACTTGACCAGATTCCTGAGTGTGATCACAGCTGGTTGAAATTGTGTGGAACACCAGGAATATCTGTTTCCAGCTCTTGAAAACAATGGAGGGGGTGCGGTCACATGGCGGTCAAGTAGCAAAGGCAGAGAGGGGACGCGGGCACCCTGGTCCTCAACCCAACTCCACCTCATGCCTCAGTCTCCTGACCTGTGGAATGGGAGCAGGAGTCTCTCTTTACCTTCCTTAGAGGAGTGTTCTGAAAACGGGCAAGGTACATCTGCAAGGCTTGTGGGCGACTTAGATAAAAGCGCCGTGAGAAGGTGATCGTGTTATTTCTACCCAATGCTGATGTCAGCGGCGACACAATATTGCTGCTTTCTCTTTAAACTCGTGCAAGTCATCCCGAGGCCCACCCATAAGGGTCGGTTAAACAAAGTCCATAATAGTTTTTCCTGGTTGCTGGGCCTATGGTTAATTTTTCGTTTCTTCATACATGTCTCCATTTCAAAGTTTTCTATAGTAAGCCCACCGTGTCACTTCTATAACCAGAAAAAAACTTTTACTTTTCAGGTTTAGTCATGACCCCAGAGCTTGGCCATCTGCAAGGTCAGGACGAGCCCCAGGGAGGGGCAGCGGGGTTAGACACAAATCTCCCTCGTGTGGAACAGTTACGTCCGTGGAAAGATGTGACAGTTAAACCCAGAGTGGAAATGCCAAGGAGGGCTCACTGTGGAGCGGAAATAAGCAGTCCCCCAGCCCCGTGCTTTGCCTACCCGACATAAATAGCTGTTTGGCCTGGGGTTTTTCTTTCCACTCCATCGGCCAATTTAAGTGTTCGGTGAACAGAACATCTGATCCCTCTAGGCTGCTTTTAAAGCTCCGATTTAGTGCAGCCTATGGCCGAACGTGTACTGCAGATATTCTCGCCCTCACGTGTACGTGGCACCCACAGGAGGAAACACGCCCCCGTGCCCGCCCCTTCCTAGTGCGTTCCGTGCTCAGAGTGGCCTTTCTCTCCCACAACGGGTTCTCCTCACGAGGGTGTGTTGTCTCCCCCCGCCCACTCCGCCCCGCAAGACCATTTGTTTATCGGGGGGAAGAGTTTTTAATATATATGCAAAGAATGGTCATGAAATGTGTCTGGCCAGGACTTAATCAAGCGAGATGTCATGTAGCTTCAACAATCCAGCCTGGAGTGCCAGGCTGAAGCCACCGTTCCCGGAACGTACATTCTCGGGCCTGGGAAGCTGCCACCCACACAGGAAATGACTTGGAACAGGTGGCCGGGGAGCTCGCTGGTCCTGCCTGGCTCCACCGGTGCCGCCTGTGGGCTACTGAGTCACCGAATAATTATGAGCCTGAACAAAAGGCTCTCAGATAAGCCCTAAGCCAAGACAGAAAAAGGCAAGGTATAGCTGGTGACTGTCTCAGCGTGCCAGCTGTCCAATTGGAGGTGACGAATGAGCGTTCGACGGGAACAATGCTCCTTGGTCTGGGCTCCCTCTTGCTCTCCAAGCACCTGGTGGCAGCGGGACAAGGAGGAATGGGCGAGGGAAGGGCTCCGATTTTGATGCAGGTAACTTCATGAGAAAATGGACTTGGAGCCTCTGCTCACAGACACCGAGCTGTCACCGAGCTGTCATTTCCCTGCTGTGCTGGGCACAGACTGGTTTCCTGCCTCTCCGGGCCTGCCCACCTGGGAGGGAGGGAGGGAGGGATGAACTTCTTCACATCTCACAGATGAAGGGATGAGGCTTAGGAGCCCACATCCTTAGACCGAGCTTTCAGAAAGGGGCATGGGGAGGGGTTACAGGCTGAACTGCGTCCCCTCCACCAAGGCATGTCCCTGGCCTGCCTGCTAGGCCCTCAGAGTGTGGCTGTGTTTGGACGGGGTTGTTGCAGAAGTCATTGGCTGGGCTCCTGGCTGCCCAGCCAGACACAGAGACCATACTCGCCCTCAGACAGAGAGGGGGCTCCTATTTCACACGCACTCATGGGCACTCCCTGAGTGTCAGCTTTCAGGGGCTTCGGAAAGTGCCCTCAGGTTCTGTAAACCCCTAGAAGGAATCAGAGACCTCACTGAAAGCTGTTATGGCCACAGGCACATTTGTTAAAGAGGAAGGATGCAGATTAAAGTCACTCAAGGAAATAATAGAGGATGGACTCCAGGAAGGTTCCGGAAGCAGGCTTCCAGCTGTCCTGTGGTGTGTTCCCCGGAGTGACCTGAGACCACACACAGAGAGCACTGACAGGCGGAAAGCTCCCCGGAGTCTCGGGGTCCTGACCTGTTTCTAGCCCAAGAAGAGGCAGAGCTGATGCTGAAGAACCCCGGTCCCCTTAAAGCAGGTTGGTGAGGCTCACTGGGAACAAGCCGAGGCTCAGCCTTAGGAGCAAGCAAGGCCAGACCCACAGGGATGGCACATGAGATGGTGGGGCCCAGACCCTGGAGAGAAAGAGGAGACAGCAGCCCTGTGGAAGCTGGACCCTCAGGATCAAGGTCAGAGCCTGCAATTCTCAACAACTGTCCCTGTGCCCGAGATGCCCAGAGGACCAGGGTCCTCCCAGGGCTCCAGGGGGGCAGGGGAGGGAGACGCTCCTCTCACAATGCATGTGGCCGTCCTCAGAAACTGCCTTTTATAACCAGGGTGCCCGGATAGAGGGGCCGGGAGCCTCGGACAGCAGTCAGGTCATATTGGCCCCCTGGTGCTGGACCACCAGCTCCTCTTCCGAAAGTTCGGAGCAGCTTCGGAAGTGCCACCATCATCTGCCCACAGGGGCATTCATGCATCTGTCCGTCCAATTTCTCAGCTCTTACCGCCAGACAGGGGTGTCCACGTTTTCATCTGGCATGCCCACATTCAGGGTGCGTTCGAAGCATTTTTACAATGCAGACAAACCTTACGGGGAGGGAAAGAGCTGCCTATGTATGCGATACCCCTCTCCCAGCTGGTACCTTAATGTGGCTCTCCAGTCCCCCCCACCCCCAGCCACACTTTTCCTGCAAAATTTGCTTCAGGCAAAAGAGACAACTTTAAAAGACAAAAGAGAAAAGAAATGGAAAGAAAACAGGAAATTACTGTAATCATTTACAGCCAATTGGAACTTTTTTTTTTTCCGTGGCTTTACGGGAGTTTAAAAGATTCATTGAGTGGTAAATGACCAACGGGGAAATTTTTTTTTTTTACTAGAAGCCTGTGAATGACATACCTGCAACTGGAAACAGACTTAAAGTTACCGAAATGATTTCCATGGGCGCATGCGACCTACAGGATGGAGGGAACGTGTTTCTGATCTTGAGCTTTGACCCATCATTTGAAATTCATTTTCTCTGCCTTTTCCATGAGCCATGCCAAGGAAAATAAAGGCACCGGCCCTCGCCCATCCCGCAGCTCCCCCCTCGCCCACCAGGCCCACCAGCTTTCCCACATCGCCCTGTGGCCACTCAGGGTCCTGGGGATCCAGAGGAATAATGAACAGGTCGTCCTGACGTCTGTTTTCCATTGAGAAGCACAGACACGAGTATCGCCTTCTGCCAGACCCTGCCCCGTGTTCCATAATGCATTGGGGCCCTTTTCTGGTCTTATTTCATATTCGGGCCCGACTTTCTCTTTGACTTTCTCTTAGCGTCAAAGGTTGTTCTCTGCCCGAATAACTGCCCCCAGCTCAGGGGGTCCAAATAGGAACCGTTATTCTCAACGGGAATTGACCACCCGAATCTATAAGGGAACCCAAAGGCATAAAGTCCTTGATAAAGGAGTAAAATAACATCAAACTTTAATGAGACTTTGGATGAAAAAAATAGTGCTTTATTAAACTTGGAAAAACCCAGATGCAGCCACATCCTTAGATGGTGACTAATTATTAAGCCTCTGGACACAACCCACCGCCAACCCGAATACCTAACGCTAACTGGGCTTTACACAGTGAGTTTCTTCTCCAGTTGTCCCCGGCCCTTCGCCGTAGGTCAACATCAGGCCCAGCGCCGCCATTTGGAAAGGGTTTGTGACTGACAGGGCTGAAAGGCAAGTTTCTCCAACAGCCCGTCTCCGTAATCCAAGTCATTCTTCTCTGAGACTCATGCCACCATATGCTTCCACTTTTCCCCCGTTTTTATCGGGGGGCCACAGCACACTGGCTTTCAGTGTGTATTTTAAGTACGTTAAGACAGTGCTAAAAACCAAAGCCAGCACAGACAGCCTCAGTGCCGAGTCCCTTAACAGACCCTCACCTGCAGCTGAGGTCAGCCCCAGTGGCTGCGCTTTGCTGAGTGTTTGCTGCGCGCCAGGCTCTGTGCTAAGGGCTGGTGTGTGCTGGGATATTTAGTCCTTCCAAGAGCTCCCTACGGGCCAATGAGAAGACTGTAGCGCGGGGACAGGTGGAAGAACTTGCCCAAGACCCCAGGGCCAATGTCACCAGCCAGGGACCCAGTGTCCCAAGTGCGTGATCTTCATCTTCACCCAGCGGGCCCTGCACCAACGAGACTAGTGTGTGCTCACCGCCATGCACCCACAGGTGCACAGCCACACGCATCCCGGCACCAAAACCCCTTCTACATGCCTCCCGTCGGGAGCTTTCCCTTCCAGCTGCAAAGGGGGCCCTCTATTTTGTCCATCCTGCAGTTCACTCTAAGCCCTCAGGGGAAGGGGGCCCTTTCTTGGGCTTGGGGTCCTCACTGTAAAATGTACTTGACCCCCAACCTTTTCTTCCCAGAGCCACTGTCCACGTGGTGGGGAGTAATCCGATACAGTACATAGTTAGTGGGCACATTATGTATGATGCTCCCATTATTATGACAAGAGTCGAAATGTTCACAGGTTCCTGCCCGCAAGCCACTCTGCACACTCCCCTTGCCTCTGCCACAACACTGAGAGGTTTGACCTTCCAGGCCCCCGAGCCTCTGTGGGTATTCAGGGGCCATGACTGAGAGAGGAATGAGAAATCCCAAGCGTGGCCTGGAACGGGCCCTGAGTCATCCCCAAGAGCTAAGGACAAGAGGCACCCAGACAGTGATGGTGAGAGACAGAGGAGGCGGGATGCGGGCCTGGAGAGGGCCGTATCTGAGCAGGAGGCTGACGGCTTCACTCTGCCTTTCTGTCGAGCATCAGGCTCCTTCCTCTGCCAATAACCGTATCCCAAGCCCCGAAGTAAAGAATGTTTTGGCAGCTACTGCAATCCAAGGAAGCAGTCTTTGACTTCTACTGCCCTCAGATGCCAGTGTTAGCAAAGGGTTGTTCCCTGCAATGAAAACCAACCCTGAGATCCTCAAGGTCCTATTTGACCAAGTGTGTGCATGTGCAAAAACTCCGTTCTCAGTGTCACACACACATCTCAGCTAGTTCCCAGTTCTTCATGGACACCAGTGGCCTCCTGGGCCCACGCGGACAGGGCAGGAGTAACCAGGAACACTCCCGTGGCCACCCCGATGCCAAGCGAGTGAGAAATCATAGGAGCCAAACCTCCCTAGAAGGAAATTCTGTTTAGAGTGTAACAGGGTGGTTCCTGCTTTAATTTGCTGCTGAAATTGCCATTTCCTTCTCTGCACTGCCAACTTCTGCCCAGGTTCTGGGTAATATCCTCATGTGTGCATTTCCTCAGACGCTGGTGTTTGGCAAGTTGGCTTACCTGAAGCCAACTGTGTTTGGAAAGGGCCATGAAGGTTATTCACCGAGGTGGATACGGGCGACCTACATGGATGGCTCACCCACCTCCCCTGGGCACATGGCCAACTGCCCTTCACCCCTGGCCTACTGCTGCCCCCAACTCCTTGGAGTCAGGCTTTGGGTCTTAACCAAAGCCACCAGCAACTGTGCCCCTTGAGTGAGAGGAACTTGAGGGTGGACAATGCAAGCGCCCGTCACGGAAATCCGCCTCCGTGGACTTGTCGGTGGGCATGTGGGCCCTGAAGCCTGCCCTGCGTCTCCTTCCCAGCCAGGCAGCCACAGTGTCCTCACCAGGGTCCTCCTGAGGCTCTGAGGCAAGAGGTGGAAGTGAAAAAGTCAGACAAGTACTTGGATTCTACCCTGTGAGCCACTCGACCTTCGCTCTCACGAGAATGAAGACTCCGTATCTGGGAAGCATTTGTTGTTTCTGGGCTCTTCCACACGAGCCTCGGGAAACCTCACCTCAAAGCACAGGGTGGAATTGTACAGTCCCGCACCGCTCCACTAGGGGATGCGTCCTGAGAGTGCATCTCATGGGCGAGCCTGTTGACGTGCGGATGTCGTAGAGGCTCTGACACAGACCTGGTGGTTCAGCCCACCATGCACCTGGGCTCTGGTGCAACCCACTGCTCTGAGGCCGGCTCTGCATGTCCCTGTGCTGAACCCTGCAGGCACCTGGAACGCCCTGGTGAGAGCTTGTGCATCCACACGTCTCTAACACAGAGGAGGTGCAGTGAAAAATACGGTGTACCTGCACAGGGCGCACGCCATGGGTGGAGCCTGCAGGGGCTGAGTGAAGGGCAGGCCTGCGTGACACGACTATGCACGACCGTGGACTCTATACCACTGCACACTTAGGTGTCGCTAAATTTATAAAACCACACGAGAGTGAATCCAGCACGAGAGAAGGTGGTGCCATCGAGAAATGCGGTGAGCACGAGGGGTAGAGGCTGCTGTAGGTGTGACGTGGCCTACTGTTCACAGCAGACTTGCTTTGTAAGTAGGAGGTGATGACTAAAAGGATGGCATAGTAAATACAGACCAGTCACACGGCGTTTATTGTCATCGCCCAGCATGACATGCTGTGCACAGTGTATGTGCTGTGCTCACCCGGCAGGCAGCAGGCCCATTTGCACCAGCCTCGCCACAACACGTGAGTCACGCCTTGTGCCATGACATTACGGTGGCTACGGTGTCACCGCGTGATAGGAATCTTTCAGCTCCATTATAATCTTATGGGACAGCCATCATATAAGGGGTCTGTTATTGACAGAAACGTCATGAGGCACAGCATGACTGTAGTACCTGAGGAACGACAGAATGTTCCAGGACAATCTCTGGCACTCCTGGTGGAACCAGGAGCTACTGTCCCACACAGCTGAAGCAAAAAAGCGCCAAATTCTTCTAGGTTTCTCTTCGGTCACCTGGCTAAGGAACTCTAACTGATGTGTTGACCTAAAGTTGCCAGAAGAGTCTGGAAACCCTTGGCCAACACACGTGTAGCAGGGCCCCGCTTTCTTTGGAAACCTGGAGGTCTGAGCCCCTCACCCTTGCTGGTGCATGTCGGCCAAGGAGACACTTTCCTGCTGGGTCAACCTCTACCTGTTGGCAAGGTGGACTGAGCCACTTCTAGCATTTGGAAGAGTCTAACTTTTGCAGCCTCAAGTTCAAGGCATCAGCCTTGTACTGCACGGAATCTTGGAGAAGCCCATTTCACGTGTAAACAGCATCCTTACTTGCACTGTCAGGGTCCATGAGAGCGTCAAGACTAATGGCGATTCACATCAGAAAGATTTGGGTCAGGCCAGGAGGCAAATGACCCCTAAGACCCATTGGATTCTGGACATAAGTTTGATAAGTCTCTGGAAACATACCAGAAGACCAAGTTTGGTTTAATCACGCACACACACACACGCCATCGATTAGCTATCAGTGGACATAAGCCTCTCTGGTGTTTACTGTGATAAAGACTACCGCGGTGACAACACCCAGGTGGATAATGAAGTCCGGAGCTCATCTCGCTTACGAAGAGCCGCGCTTTGCTGCTGGGGAAAAACCAGACGGAAAATGAGGCCTTCTTCAAGACAGTTATTGGTTTTTTGTCTAAAATTCCGGATGGCAGGATGAATTTGTGCTGTCTTCACACACAAATATCGGCAAGTGGCAATGAAACGATCGATTTCTGGGCCCCATGCCTGACTCCACCCCCCCCACCCCAAGACCTCCTTGTGGAATGAGGCGCATCGGAAGAAGTTCGCTCACAAGACGGGAGACCGAAGTAAGGACCTGTAAGAGCTCCTAGGGCACAGGTTCACTTTAGGTGGTTACCATCACAAAAGAAAGAAAGTCACCAGTAGCTTCAAAGAGAAAGGTCATCTACAAATGTAAGGGAGAGAAAGCTGGGCTGTTGACATTCCTGCTTGGGAAGTCTAGCACAAGTCACAGTAACCTTCTGCTGTCTCCATCCCAGGTGAGGGAGTTTTTGCAAGAGCAAGTTTCAAAGCGGCCTAGGGACAATGCAGGCCTGATTCCCCACGGGAGACCCATCCACGGATGTCACCCGCACACCACAGGCGTCAGGACTGCGTTCAGATCCAGAGCTGAGTCACGGGCCACATCACGCACGAACAGGTTCCCCACAAATCATTTCTTTCTTTTTTCTACTTGAAATCATTTCTTCCTTTTTCTGCTGTGGTAAAATGCACACGGCATGAGATTTATCGCTTAGCCATGTTCAGGCGTGCGGTTAAGTGGCACTGAGCACATTTGCATGTTTCTTTCTTCACAGAAAGATTCAGACGAGCATTAAGAAAGGAAATTGAGAGAGAAAACACGCGTCGTGTCGACGCTACTGGGGAATCTGGCAACATCCGTTCCGATGGGAGCCCATGGGCAGGAGTTCTGATAAAGCAGTGTTGCTTGGATGGCTTTGGCCATTAAAAATGTTAAGGGCAGAAGCAAAACAGAAGCCACAGCCATTCGGAGAAACTAGACGACATACCAGTGAACAATTCCGAATGACGCCGATGAAACCGGGGTGGATTCAGAACTTTTCCGAAGCAGGGCTCTTGAGCCATGTATTCCCTTTTTCTTCCTTATGAGGGACCGAAGCATTTTTTCAGCACAGCCCGCCTGGCTGTGTTAGAGGCTGGTTCCCAGGGGGCGTTGCTCACGGAAGACGGGCACTGATACGGTGGTGACAGTAGATGGCACAGAATGTGTTCAAGAAGCCATTGCTCATTCAAACCGGACTCAGCCACAACATTGGATAGACCCTTCTTCCCCGGGCCCGAAGCTCAGCATTTCCTGTGAACTAGCCCCTGGCGCCAGCTACCCCCACTGCTTCCGGAAACGAGTGTGCACACAGCTCACACAACTCGCTGCAGCGTGAACAGCACCATTTACTCCTTCTCGGGACGCGCCAAGACTTTTCATCTTTCCTTATCTACTAGCTCGAGATTTACGCCGTGTTCGTACTCACGGAGAGTGTCAAAAAGTAGAAACAATTGACTACTCCCTGAACGTGCTTATAAAAAACACAGCATAGTGCTCCTTGTGCTTAGCTGTCTAGATAAGTAGCAGCAAAGCCAGGAGGAGAGGGGTGACCGAGGTGAGTGGTGTGACCACCGCCTTCATCCCTAGCTGTGCACGTGAGCTGGGAGAGGAGCGGCCCGAGGACCACTTCCTCATCCTCTTCCCCACAAGCAGACCCAGATGTGACATCACCTTTTGGGGTCAGGGTGTTGAAGGTCGGCATTTGGAGGCCCTGGATGAGGTCTGAGTTAGGGCCACCTGGGAAATGAAGACTCACCAGTCCTAAGTGAAGGGTGGCAGTGGGTTCCAGTTTTACACTTGTCGTAGATGCTGGAAAATGTCACTTCTCAGGCGTAGAGGCTTCAGAGCAGATGTCCCTGCAGGGGGCGGGGGGAGGAGCCCAGAAGGAAGAGGCGGCACTGGATGATCAAGGCTTGCCTCCGACGCTAATTGGTTGTGGAGGTTTGAACAAGGGCATAAATTCTGGGGCTCTCAACTCCCCCATAAAACGGGGCCCTGTGGGTGTCGCAGGTGGACGGCAGCCCCCACGGCGGCGACGTAAATCACAAAGCAGCAGACAGCGCTGCTGGCCTGCGTTGGTCGAAACCTAAAATCCTTCGAGTTGAAAGCTTCCTTCCCAAGGCCGCAGGGACGCCACACGCACCTGGCGCCATCTGCTATCACTCCCAGAGGGAGCCCCAGACAGCAGGGCCCCCCGGTGTTCGCGCATGTTCTCAGCGCCCTTTGAACCTCGGTGGGGAGTAGGAGTGTGCTTGCAGCTCTCTTACATCATCTACTGAACTCCGCGCCCCTTCCCTAATTCCGGATTCACTCTGTGTGCAACCGGTTTAATCCGAGCAGAGCCGGCGGCGAAGTCCTCACACAGGGTCCAGCACATTTGCCTTGTCCCTTTGTGAGATGACAAATCGCAGCAGGAAAGTTCGTGGGGGGAAACTTGCAGCGTGGAAAAACACATTGTCCTTATTCTGGCCGCGCAAGGTAGGCAGTCGGTAAAATGTGTCGAGGGCGCTCTTCACGTTAAAGACCGTCCCGTAGAGCTTGTCCCCGTGCGTGTTTGTCCATGAGCAGACCTTTGAGAAATAAACTCAGCGCGGCTTCCTCTTTCTCGGCTCTGCTCTCACCTGGATGCAGGATGTGGCCGCCTGCGGGCGCTCTGGGTACAGCTGTGCTCCAGGAGGCCTGGGAGGTCGCCCCGCACTGCTCACGACGTCCTTGCTGTGCTGATGTCGCTCACACCCCGTCTATTGTGACCCCCCTGCTCCGAGCTGCCTCCACAGAATGTTGTGGGAGCAAAGAGTTTTTGTGATAATTTTCTAAGGGTGATACAGTGCAGGAAGGCAGACTGGGCATGGGAAGTCTGACCTGAGCAATTGCACCCAGGGGGTATTTTATATCTGGGGTGGCGAGGGCAAAGGATTATATCTCCATGTGACTCCAAAGCAGCTTTGCCCACAAATCACCCCTGACCATGGTCCTCTCTTTGCAGTGTCCCCTGTGAAGAAGATGTGACTGACCCCAGTTGTCACAGCCCCCAAATCTGGGATTGGTGAGGGAAGGGTCACACAAGCAGAGAACTGGTCTCTCTTTCCCTCTCTCTCTTCCCGTTTCAATTTCATGAGAGGCTGAGTTTTGGAAGATGGAAAATAAATGGCTACCTATTTTAAGAAGCTAAGAAAGAGTTGTCACAGGGGGCCCTTGGCTTCACAACTACCGTTTCATTGAATTCTCGTGACGTGAGAGCTATTTTATCAGCTCGTGGACAGAGGAGGACACTGAGGCGCAGAGCGGGTAGATGGAGGACAGAGATGGCGCTCACCAGGCAGGCTGGCTGGAAGCACAGCTCTTTGCCACCAAGGCGTGCTCCTCTGTGGGGTGGCCTGTGTGTGGGGAGCGGCTGGAGAAGAGAAAGTCCCTAATGTGTGCCCCGTGGGGAGCTTTCTCACGTCCCCTCTCTGGGCCTTCAGGCTCATTGTCCCAGCCTCCTCACCCTTGCCCTGACCTCGCCTCCACAAGTCCCTCTATGACACCCATATGTCAGCATGACCTCCGCCCCAAGTCATCCTCTGGCTCAACTTCTTCCTTTGAGTTACATGCGTCTGGGGAAGAAATACCTGCACTCTGGCCTCTGAGTAGGACCCAGTGTCCGCAGGGTGGGGGGGCTCCTGCCCATCTTGCTCCTTCCTGCAAACTGGACCAAACCAGTGGCCCCCAGTGGTGGCCCCCACTGCTGTGCTCCCCCAGCTCCCAGCTCTCCTCCCCCTCCAGGACCCCTCCCCCATCTTTGCCGGTCTGATCTACAAGGTCACACCCCCTCATTTGTGTATGCACACACAGTGTTTGCATATATACATTTACATGGATGACACAGAGTCCAGATAATTCTGTTCTGTGGGTATAGGGTGTTATCAGCACCTCTGGCCCCCACCCACTAGTTGCCAGTAGTGTCCACCCTCCATGGCGACACCCCAAAATGTCTCTAGACCTTGCAGAACAGTCCACAGTGGAGAACCCCTGGGCCGGCTTTAGCCTTGAGCACTGCCAGGCTGTAGCTGTGCTCTCCCCCTCCCGTGGCCCTGCCCTTCTCTGCCCACCCTTTGCCTCAGACACCACTGTCTTTGCATACATGTCCCTTGTGACCACAGCCTCTCACTGTGGTCCTGAGCCTCATCTCAACATCTGCGACCTACTCCCAGACTGAAAAACCAGGGCTCCCAGTTCCAGAGTGGACAAGACTGTTGGGCTCACTGGACATGGGGTCTGCCCTGTCTCCTGGCATCTCTGGAGCCTCTGTTCTATGGCCAACTCCCTTCTCCCAGCCCCTGTGTGCAGATAGATGTCATTCCTGGCCCCAACTGTGCCCTGAGAGAGCCACCACCCTTCAAATCCAAGTGGAGCTAAGATAGACTCTTGAATTCACAAACAACCAACTCTCTCCCTTGGCGTTTATTTCTGGGTTCCAGGCTGCCCCAGTGGACCACCCAGGGAGACTAGGTCAGTGACTGACCTTCAGCCTTGGATGACATGAATCTCAACAAATCATCTGTGTGTGGCAGCCAGCCCCATGATGGCAACAGCTGCTTCTGTGTGCCCACCTCACCAAGCCAGCTGGTGGCTAAACAGCATGCAAGTAGTTCACCAGGGTCGGGGAGCATTTTAACCATAAATTGTGGAGTTTGAATAATTTCGCTCTGATACAGCCCACCTGCTCTACACAGTTTAATTCGGAGCAAATATGCACAAGTGTATTCCAATCACTGCAGCACGCTCTTCCACATTATCGAGGTCTCCTGCGGCCTGGGGGTGGCCCCAGGACAGTGAGCCCGCCCATGGGTCTTCCACACTCAACGGGACGGGGGCAGCAGCGTGTCAGGAGGTTCGGGCTCAGCAGTTTATGCCCATCATGCGGCACGCCTTGGTATGTTGGCCAGTGTGGCATCTAATTTTGTATGCAAACTTAACTGGGATGCCCTGCCATTTGGCCAAGTGTTATTCTGCGTGAGTCTGGGACAGTGTTTCTGGGTGAGCTGAGCATTTGAATGGGAGACTCAGTAAAGCAGGCTGCCTTTCCTGCCGTGGGTGACCATCGCCCAACTGGCCACCAACTGAATGTTTGAGGCCCCACACAATCCGTGTGCTGTACCTTCATCCCCAATGTGATGATGCTAAAGGGTGGGGTCTCTGAGGGCACTTAAGTCATAAGAGCAAAGCCCTGTGGGTGGGATTAGTGTCCTCACCAAAGGGACCCCAGAGTGCTCCCTTGCTGTTCCCACCATGTGAGGCCACCGTGAGAGAGTGACTGTCTGTGACCCAGAAGGCGAGTCCTCACCAGATCTGCTGGTGCCTTGATCTTGGACATCCCAGCCTCCGGGACTGTGAGAAATAAATGTTCGCGTTGAACTAAGCCGCTCAGTCGATGGTATTCCGTTACAGAAGCTTGAACAGATTAAGACACAATCCACTGAATACCCGAACAGGAAAAAAGTCTGAGTAAGGGGGAATTTCTCCCCCCTCACTGCTGAGCTGGCTCTTCGGTCTTACCCCGCCTTGAGCCCGCTGTGTTTGGACTGGACCCGCACCGTCGGCTCTCCTGGGTTTCCGACTTGCCAGGCGCAGGTGGTGGGACTTCGCAGCTTCCACACTTGTGTTGTCTGTCTGAAGGACCCTCACCCACTCAGACAGGAAGCCCAGCCCCGGGGCTTGCGGTCCGTCATGCAGCAGAGGGAAAATGACAGTTCCGCCGAGCTCCTGCCCGTCAGCGCTCTCCTGCGCCTGGTAGGAAGCGAGGCAAACACTGTCCAAGTGTCCGAGAGCCTGAGACGAGCGGCCCTCCATCTCACCTGAACTTGGGTCTCAGCAAACTGCGTCCGAGAAAGAACGAACATGGTCTCAGATAGAACAGGAGAGTTCTCGGCGTTCCTAGCAAATATTTACTGCTCCGTGTCGCAATCAAATAACTCAGGAGGACGGGATGGAACATCAGAATAAAAATAATTGCCGTGATAATGTTATAGGCCGTAATCTTTTAAGTCCTTAGTAAAATGTGTTTTAGTTCTAAAGGAATAAATGTATATTGTAGAATTTTTTAGAAGTTACAAGTAGTCAAAGAAAAAGGAGAAAACGTATCTTCCAAGCTTTCCAACGGTAACTCTAGATAACTCTGGTTTAGGTCATTGAAGCCCACCGCCCTCGCTGGTGTGTTTGTGTGTGGAAGTGGGCGTGTGCACACCTAAATCTGCACATGCGTGTGCCATGGGCATGTAAGGGGAGGGCGGAAGTAGGTTTGCAGTTGTGCGTACACGGAACGGAGCTTATTCCTGTGTTACGACCCTCGTCACGGCCTGCGTCTCTTCTTCCGCAGGAGCACCCGGAAACCCGCTCCTGCCTGCCCCCATGTGTGGGGTCACACTCTGCACACTATTTTTCTACTTTCTATTTTTGGTTAATATAAGTCATGGCCATCTTTGCATGTTATTAGAAATAGATGTACTACCCCGTGTTCACCACAGTTGCATGACTGTCGTCCCAGGCCGGGGGGTCCTCAGGGGTGGCCCCCAGCTGTCACATTGTCCCCAAGACCCAGCTCTCCTCTCCACTCTGCTCTCCCCTGAGGCAGGTGCCTGAGCTGCAGAGAACACTGTCGCACGCGGTCCTCCCATTGCGGGCTGGGCTGAGTCAGCAGGACAGACCCCAGGAGCAGAGTCACAGGGTCGAAGGTGACAGGGGCCCTTGAGACAGGCTGCCAAATGACCCCCTGGCAGGTTCCGCCGACGGGCGGATCCCCGGCCGTGGGGCGTGCCCCTCTGTGCCCACAGCGGGGGGCGGAAGCACTTGTCTTCACGGATCAGGTTTTCTCTGAGAGATCTGTGCCACCTTCGCCTTGTGGTTTTGGGCAGCTACGATCATCTTTTCAGCCGGAGTGGGCCGAAGAAGCAAGCGAATGAGAATCCTGACAGGGAATGCCTCCCTATCCTGCCTCCCCCCGCCCCCACCATGGATGGTGCCCTTAGGCGCAGCCCTGACTTTCTTTGTTTGGCTGGGCTGTTCATGCAAGTTGCTGTTTTTCCAAGCAAGTGTTTGCTGAGGATACGTATAAACGTGGATAAGTATAAGTATTCACAAGGTTTGCTGGAAGAAGTTCGATCGCGGACCTTGACAGTGGTCCACCTTCTCAGCACTCATCCGCCCCCGCCACATCAGGTGGCTGGTGAGGTCACAGGTGGACCTGTCTGTCCTCACCTTTACATCCGAGTGGACTGTCCAACTCACATGAAATCAGGAAAATGACTCCCGCTGGCACTGTTCCTGCCAGGGTTCAGTGAGGTCACACACATGTTGGCAACAACGCCCATAAACAGCGGCCTTGTGACACTCTGCGTTCCCTTCCGGGGCTGCTATAACAAAACCCCGCAGCGGAGGTGGCTGAGACCGCAGGCCTTGGCCGTCTCACATTTGTGGAGGCTGGGCGTCCGGACGAAGGAGCCCGCAGAACGGGTTCCACTGGAGTCCTCTGCCCTTGGCCATTTCTCCCTCTGTGTCAATCTCTGGGTCCAAATTTCCGCTTTCCATGAGGACGTCAGCCCTGTAGGGCTAGGACCCACCTGATGACCTCATTTTGTCTGTGTTACCTGTGCAGACCCTCTCTCAGGTAAGGCCACACTCTGAGGCTCAGAGCTTGAACATATGGATTTTGAGGGGACACAGTTCAGTCCATATACTACCTGTGGCTGAAAGGTAACCTCTGTCATAATAACCTTGTCACTGGGGAGACAGGCTCACAGGGGCGACCCGCTCCCCCAGGCAGCCCCAGGAAAGCGCATCCAGGAGTCAGCCTTCCTAGGTGAGAAGTTGCAGCGTGCACTTACACCGCAGTCCTCTTCCGCTTCCTCCCGCACTCGGGCTCAGGCAGGCAGCTTTTGCCTCATTTCTGTCCACGAGAGAGGATCGGAGGCCTGCGCTCACCCCTCCCCTCCGCCCAGGGGTCCACCCTCAGGAGCGGGAAGGGACGTCGAGAGCCCAGCTTGAGGGAGAAAGTCAGTCTGGCTCCAGTGGGAGCACCATCGCATCATATGATTGTACTTCACTCGCGCGTATGGAAGCCCCACGTCGGAAATGAACACAAACACACACCCTGAGGTCAAGCCTGGGGAGGGAGGAAGTTAAATTCATAGGCCGTATTCCACATGGCAGACACGGCTCGGTGCTCTCCACAACTCACTGCCATTCGACATCAGTGCATTTTCCACCAGGGGACGTTTCCATTGACCCCTCTCGGTGCTGCTGCCCAGGACAACGAAAGGCCGCCTCTTCACATGAGAGAGTAGGAGGGCCGGTCATTTCCCCCAGAGTGGGCGCCAGCTATGGGGCAACCCAGTCAGGTCCTCAGACTCCTGTGTCCCTCAGTCTTTTTATCCAAAAAATGGGGCAGATTGGTTCTATGCTCCCTCATCTCCTACTGAGTGGTGAGATAGACAGCTAGTGACTCGGGGTTTAACTGGGCAGTTCCCGACAGGAACACAACCAGCGGAATGGTGAGGGTCACTGGAATTGCTACCTAGACACTCAGTCCTGAGACAGACTTCATGGGCAGTTCCATGTGGGTGAAAAATGCGGGCTGACGGTCTGGAGTCAAAACGTGCAAAGAAAATGGAGATGAGCCACTTCTCAATGGTCCTATGCAGACAAGTCACAGCATACTTGTCACAGTAGGCTCTAAACGGGAGGCTTGAGGAGGTGTCCCTCGAACTTCACGTAAGCTGTCATAAGGCAGCTTTGTGAATGAAACAGATGAGGTTCGAACTGACCAGCCTTGACTTTCTGGAAATGGACATGGTGGGCTCCAAGGGGTCAGAATCTCCAACCAAGTCACCAGAATCAGAGGGATGGCCTTGGCTGCCAGTGCTGTCCCTCCAGACCCAGTCCCTCGCCTGAGGAAGGGGGTGATCCCAGTGTGCTCTCAGTGTCCCTGAGAGGGTAAAATGCATTTGTGCCCGGAAAGGGTGTGGAGGGGTGGCTTGAGCTTGGGGAATGCCCATGAGCGCATGTGAAACAGGAGCTTCCCCCCTCCATCTGGGGTGAACATGGTCTCTGTGTCTGGCGGGGCAGCCAGGAGCCCAGCGAACTCAGGAGTTCCAGCCCCGAATGATAGAGGGTGGATGGTGGCGGGTGACCAGTGGTCTGCACGCCTATAGCCTGTGGCTCCTATTTACCTGTTTGTCTGTCTATCTATGTATCTATCTGTCTATCTGGGAGAATGTCTGATTAACGTTTGTATCCCTCACCCGACAGCAGGCTCCCTGGGTCCAGGGACCATGTGAGAGAGTCTCACAATTTTCCGCCCTGCCTAGAGCATGCAGCTTCACACGTAGAACATGCTGACAGGGACGTGCCGGACAGGCGGTCACTGAGGCTGCCACGGGTGCTCGCAGCGCACTGCTGTCGGGGCGGAACTCGGCATTCTACGTCGCCGGTTATTATACCGGATTGTGGGTTCTTGGCTAGAAATTGTGTCTCATGAAGATAAGCCTAAAGTGTTGAGATGATAAAAATAGTAATTAACAATTTGTTCTGCAAAAATATAGAACAAATTTTGAGTTTAAATTTCAAAAATAAAGAACAAAAATAATTGAGGCTTTGTTTCACAAAAAGTGTAAAATGAACTAAATCCAGGGAAAACATGTGTGGGAAACAGAGAAAGTAAAACTGCCAGGCGGTGCCGAGTGACTCACGGTCAGGAACAACCTTCACCAAGCCGGCCGTTTGTGCTATGTCCAAACACCAAACTGGGGGGGTGGGGGGGCGGATGGAAAACACATCACCGAGATGCCAGCTGTTACCAGGGAAGGTGAGTGCCGCACCACGGCCCGCCATCGCCGGACATAAGGAGCAGGTTCTCCATTGTCCCAGCACCCCAAGGTCTAGGAAATGTCTTGTTTGAGAGAACCAGGTTGAAGAGCTAAGCCAGCGAAGCCATGTGCACCTGAAGTGACACATGGGACCGTGAGTGTGGAGTTGTGCAGGAGAGTCTGGAGGAAGATTAGGGGAGCAGGCAGAGCCGAATGTGCTGAGACCACCCATCCAGTTGGGGGAAGCTGTGACGGTTTGCAGGCATGGACCCAACAGCAGGGCAGATACAGCGGCAGGGAGGGGGCGCAGGGGGGAGGCCCAGGGACATCTGCTAGAAACTGCAGCCAAAAGAGGAAGCGAGGAGGGACTGCTTCTCTGGACGTGCTCTGCCCAACCAGGAAGTGGCGGGGGCCCTGGAAAGAAAGCAGCAGGCTCCTCCAGAGCCTGCAACAGCCAGTGATGGCTTAGCTGGCCCCTGTCAGACACATGGCCTACAGGGCCGAGCACTAGCAGGTGAGAGCAGAGACCGGTGGGATTCAGCCTTGTCCATGGGGTCGCAGCCTGCTGCAGGAGGAATGGCGTCCTTGCTCAGCACAATCCCGACCGGGCAGAAAATGGGGAAGTATCTACAGCAGTGGCCAGACAGGAAATTCTCGGTGAGGTCAGATGGGAAAGCACTTGCACACACACACGAAATGAAGGAAGATGAACACAAACGAAAGCGAGAAATAGTGTCAGGATGCCTGGTGCTTTGAAGACATTTGAAAAACACGTGAAGGCCTAAAATGAGAGTCAGAAAAAAAGCATGAGCATAGGATACACCTTCCGTAAGGGCAGCCGCTATGGAGTGTAAACAGGCGGCAGGGAGAGGGGTGGAAACTCAACTCAGTTCCAGGAAACGGGCATGTACTGAGTGTCCTCTCTGTGAGCCACAGCCGGCTCCTGCTCCCCGGGCGCTCCCGGGCCCGATGAAGAACACAGACAAGTAACCAAGTTGGGCACCAGGGTGGTACGTTTCCCTCGTGTGACATATCTTCACCTGCTGGGAGCTGGAGTCAGGACCCACTCCTCCAAGGGGGGTGGCAGAGGTGGGTAGTGAAGGGTGCTGAGAGAGGCCATGGACTCGGGAACTAACGCTTTAGGGGAAAGCAGAGGAAGAGGAAGCGGTGGGGGACAGTGAGAGGAAATGGTCAGAGGACAGGAGAGAGTTTCCAGCGGCCAAGTCCCTACAGAGGTTGGGTGATGCGGACCAGACGTGCTGATAGGAAGGCCCTGGTGACTGGGTGGCAGTTCGGGTGGAGCGGCGGGGAAGGAGACCGCTATTTCCCAAAGTGTGCCCATCTCCAGTGGGGGCAGAAGAGCAGGTGTGCCCTGTAGGACGACAAGAGGTCAAGGATGAATTCTGTGCTTCGTTCTCCTTATGAATTTTTGTTTGTGCATGCATGGGGGGAGTCTTTAAGCATAGCTCTATGCTTAGAGGAAAGAGAGAGCAGGACAAAAGTTGCTGGAAATTAAAGATAGGAAGGAGAACATTGATAAGGAAAGACCCTGGAGGAAGCAGATAGGGGACAGGAGTTGAAAGGCATGTGAGGACATTCACCGTGAGAAGTGGCTGTCAGCACTCGGAAATTTCAGGGCTCTGAAAACAGATCTACCTACAAGACAATGGGTATTTGGGGCAGAATATGGTGTTACTTCCTGTGGTCTCCATTTCTTGGATAATCAAGAAGAGGTGCCTTCCCCTAAAAGGGGGAAGCAAGCAAGGGAGTGCTTGGAGACTACAGAGAAACAACTTTTTAAGGGAATGGGAGAGAAAGCGATTTGTAGAAGGAGAGCTGGGTAGCATTGAGTCCCCAGCGGGAGCCAGAGGCCCTGGCTGTGTGGGACACCAATCTCTGTGGTATTTGACTTTCACCAGGAGTCCAGGCGCAAGATGAGTGGATGGTTGTGCCGGTCTGGTCGAGGATGGGGTTTGTTAGGCAAATGCAGTGGAAGGGTAAGACGGCCCGGCAATGGAAGATGTAGCAAAACCAGGATTTAAGTGTTGCGTCACGAAATCCGGACTACTTAGGGCTGGAAGTAAGACTAGCAAGGAATCAAAACAAACAGAGCCTCCAGGAGATAAAAGAACCAGTGTAGTAAGCACACAGAAGTGTGAGGGCAGAAACCGATAGAGCATCGTGCGCAGAGAGAAGGATCCCCACATGTAAGTGTTTGTAGAAAGAAGAATCCCCGGTTCTGTCGAGGTCCAGGGTGTAGCTCTGGGAGTCCAGGGTGTGTCTGGAGGGGCTAGAAATTAATGGGGTTGAGGATGTCAAAAAAAAAGAGTTGACTGGAAATGCTTTGTGAACATCGTCGCTATGTTCGTTTGCCCTTACCCAGGGGAGGGCCTTAAGCACACATCTGCGCTAAGGGGGAAAACCTGGAAGAGAGAGAGAGTGACTACAGCAGAGAGAGGGAGGGGTGAGAACACAGGTTCTAAAGAATGTGCTAGAAAGCACTGCTGGTGGGATTGGCCACAGAGTGGGGATTCCCCATGGGTCTCGCCATGACACCATCCTCTGGGAATGTGAGGCCAGAAGGTGAGGGGCTGGCTGTCCGCAGAGGTGAGGACCTGTGCTGTGAGACAGGAAGGGAGAGGGGCAGAGACGCAGGGCAAAGAGGTGGTGGCTCTAAAGAGCCATGCGTGTTTCCTGGTGGGACAGGTTGGAGGTCTCGGTGAGGTCACCTTCAGCCAGGCTCAGCCACCTGCGCTGGGGAGCGAGGAAGGCTGACGGTGGATGGAGTCACCATTGGCAACTGCCAGCTCTGGGTGACAAAGGGGATGGGGGATCCCCAGTGAAAACTAGCATATCCTATAAAGCAGAGTCCCCGGCTAGAGAAGAAGAGACATAAAGCCAAGGGGGTCCTGACAGGCTGAAGGAAAAGAGAGGCACCAAAGGCCTGGAGGGACTTCAGAGAATGGAGAGGGGAGATCAAAACGCTGAGGCACGGAGACTGGAGCGCCAGCGCTCAGCGGGACCTGCAAGGACGGCTGGGCGTGGGACTTGACTGGAAGCGTCTGTGAGTCAACACGGAGATGAAACGCCCGTGACAGGAGGTGACCTCATTACACTTGGACATCACAAGCGCGGTGCTCCTTAGCAAAGCCGAGGGCCCGGCGCCCACCTCGTTCCCCTGCTGAGAGTCGGTTCTCAACTCCACCCACTGCCAGCTCTGCACACGCACTTCCTACGAGCTCGTACAGAAAGCGCTGGCCCCGGGTGGGGGTGAGGGGCTGCAGTTTAACCCTGTTTCTCTCCGAACACTGTCTGCATTCACCCCGCCTTTTCAGGGCACATTGTACTGGGGAAAGCAGCAGCTCATCTCTGTCATCGTTGGGCTTCTGTTTTGAGACCCTGGGGGACTAAAGGGCCTCAGTGAACATGTCCCTCAGGCGAGTTCTGTAGGGGTGAGTGACTGATCCCTGAAATCCAGCCGTTTGACAGCCCTGGAGAAGGTGGCTGTCCGAATAAGGCGTTGCTGGTGGTCCTTCCTACTTACTCTATAATAATGCCACAAGGAAAATAGGAGAAGTACACCGAGTGCACTTTTTGCTTAATTTAACCTAAATGTATCGGCAACAGTTTTTCTTTATATCATGTTTTTGAGTCCAGTTTTACATTCTTATTTTTAGGAGAGGTTTATCTGCCACCAGAAAAATGTGGTGAGAAGTACCCCAGTGGTAACATTACTTCCCTTTAAACCCTCACATATGACAGTGTAACCTGCATCTGAGCCAGAAGTGCACATTGCCCAGAAAAGATCCATTTGAGTTGAGAGGGCCACAGTGGGCGCAGCGACTGGTTATGAGTGACAGGTGGGGTGTCATGAACATCAAGTACACATGGCTCCCCTTTCTCCCTTCCTCTTTCCATGGCCACACGGTCACTGCTGGTGCCAGCATAGACCACGGGCCCCAAGGACCGAAATTCACCCCGAGGACTCCAGAGTTAAAATGCACCTCGAGGTCACTCACTCTTCCTCAGCTGTAGCCATGCTAGGGATGACCTCCAAGGAGATAGATGATAGATAGATAGACAGACAGACTTTATGGACAGATGAACGTAGCCTGAACAATTCACCAAGGGCCCAGTCCTTACCCAGAAAGTGCAGAGTCACCTAAGCATTTCAGAAGTTTCCATTTGCTGCCTACCTCCAGCAACAGCCAACATCTGCCACCTCTCTTCCTCGGCCTAAAAGCCCTCTGGCAACGGGCAGCCCACCAGAGGCGTTAAGCTGATGCTTAGATTGGAGCCAGGTAGTGCCAGGCTTGTAGGTAGCAGGAGAGGAGAATATTTCAGAGTCCTGCTTTTCATGTGCCCTTCCCGCCTGCTCCACACCATGATGGTCCTACCCCAAGGAGCTGGAAAGTGGATTTCCTTTGATGGGGAGCTGGGTTTGGGGCCACTGGAGGGAACAGCATGAGAGTTCAAGGCTGAGGCAATGAAGAAAGTGCCGTCACTGTCTGTCTGGCAGCTGGAAGCCTGATTAGAAGTGGATTACAAACTCCCAGTGAGTGAACAAATGAATGGACACAGACTGGTCCATTTCCTGCTTCCTAAGCATGCTAACTCAGAAATACCATGCAAGTAAAATTAAACTGCATCTGTTTCAGAAAAGAAAATAGAACCTTCTGGAAGGATCTCAGTAACAGGAAGGATTCTACCATCCTGCTTGGGGGTCCTTGTTAGGGTCTCAAGAATGTAACTCATGCACCAACTGAGTTGGACAACGTGGCCCAAGCAGTCATTTGAAACAGTTTTATTTTAATGTGTCTGGTAGATGTAAAAGTGGATGTTACCTGTGGTTGAAAATAGGAAAGGGAAAGGGTAAAACGTCGCACGTTTCTGACCTTGAGTGGAGGCTGAGGTGAGCGGTACCAGGTGCATCCTGGGAGAACCTGACGGGGAACCCTCGGTGGGCACGAGAATGGGCAACAGAGACCCAGAGGGAGCAGTGAAGTGAGGCAGCGGCTTCAGAAAGAAAGACAAGCCGATGCCGTGACTCGAAATTAGTTTTACAACGATGGGGAGAGTTTCTAGGATGTAGGGTTCTATCTCAGGCCTTTTTGAGGACCGTGTGCACCACTAGAGAAAAGACCTCCTCCTAGTGAGGCATGGAGGGAGGCATGCGTAACGTGCATCCCTAAGGAGAACGGCCCCTTGGCTAATGGACGCAGCAGGCTGAGCTGCACACTGCTGGGACGTCATTTCTCTGGGTCAGCCGCTGAGTCAGAACAGGCTACTGTGACCCAGTTTACCTCCCACTTCTACCGAAATTAGGCCATAACCAGCAGAGGACCAAGTTCAGGTTGTAAGCATCCACATCTTGTTCTCGCCTCGACATCTCTGTGAAAAGTCCTTCCAGCTAAAGGGGGTCCCATTACCTGACTAAGCGCAGGCAGAGTCCTCTGTGCCAGGCCATGGGGGCAGCTCCAGACCGGAAAGTATGCCATGTGGTCCCACCTGTAACAAAACTGACCGTCTGTCCAGACAGCTCACTGCATTCCCCATGCTAAGTGGCCATGAGCCATGCACCCACATTCTTGTAGGGGCCCAGGGGGGAAAAACATAAATTCTCCTTGACTGAGCTGCAGAAAGCTGCTCAGCAGGATTGACCTAAAGGCTGAGTCTTGGAGAGTCTGGCATTTTCTAGGCAGAGAAGAGAGAGAGAGAGAGAGACAGAGGGGGAGAGAGAGAGAGAGAGAGAGAGAGAGAGAGAGAGAGGGAGAGAGTGTGTGTGTGTGTGTGTGTGTGTGTGTGTGTGTGTGTGTGTGTGTTGGGGTAAGTGGGGAAGATGAGGGAGGGTGGTAGACAAAGCAAGAACAGCACAGAACTGTGTCCTGACTTTCATGCCACATGATGACTTCTCAGAGCACTGAAGCACCATGTAATGTTTCTGCCACCATCAGGCTCCCTGGGCCCTAATGACACAAAGGCCAGCCTAACCTTGTCCCCCTGGGAGAGCCACTGGCAGACCGAGGCCAAGTCTATAGGTGGTCTTTCTTCGCTTGTGCACCCCTTGGCATTTCTCATGTCCTCATCATTGGCCACACCCCTAGTGAGAGCAGTCTCCTGCTGTGGGATCCAGGTCCCATGGGTGGGCTGGGCCTGGAGCTGCTGTTTAGGGATGAAACCTTGGGTAGCACATGGCCCCTGACCTCATGGGCCGACTCCGTCTAGAAACAGAAAAGAAGGTGTAGTCATGTGACATGGGATGTGCTTTACCCCAAAGGGGAGTGCATTTGTGTTAAGAGCAGGTAGGCAGAGTCGTGATGCATCAGTTTATCCAGTCAGATTATTAGGGACCTTTGGAGTCTAACAGAAGAACCGAGACCATGTGCATGCAACACCTGAGAGACACTACAAGGGTGATTGAAGACATTACATCAGGGTGTGGTGACAAAGAGTCCACAGCCAGGTAGTTTCAACAAGGGGCAGTCATGGCAAAGGTGCTGGCAGACGTGAACCTCTAAGGGGTGACCTGGCTTCCCAGAGCTGAAGAGAAGACATTGCCACCCCACAGGCTGGAGGGGAAACTCGAAGCCATGGAGTTGGCGGCACTAGGGGCTGGAACCCCAGGGGAGACCTGCCATCAAAGTGGCGAGAGAGGGAGAAATACTGGCTTGTCCTTCACCTTGCCCTGTGTGCTCCAGGCAGAACCCCCTTCTCCAATCAAAATGTACAACTTCCGTGCTTAAAAAGACACCATGAAGAAAACAGAAAGACATAGTACAACAGACTGGAAGAATGTATTTGCAACTCACATATCTGATAAAAGACTTTGTATCCAAAATATGTAAGAAACCCATACAACTCATACTAAGAAGATAAACAATTCAATTTTTAAATGGACAAGAGACTTGAATAGATGCTTCACCAAAGAGGCTAAACAAATGGTTAACAAGTGCATGAAAATATCCTCAGCATCCTTAGAGAAGCACAAAGTAAAACCACAACGAAATACCATGTCACATCCGCTGGGATGGTTATAGTAAAAAACAGACAAACACAAGTGTTGACAAGGATGCGGAGAAAATGGAATCCTCATATTTCTTGGTGGGAATGTAAAATGAAACAGCCAGTTTGCAAAGAGTTTGGCATTTTCTTAAAAAGGCAAACATAAACTTACCATATGACCCGACAATTCCGCTCCTCGTTGTGTGTCCAAGAGCAACGAAAACATCTGTCAGCACAGAGACTTGTTTGTGAGTGTTCATAGCAGCCAAGGACAGGGGAAAGTATAAATGCCCATCCACCAGGGAGTGGATTGACAAATTGGACTACAACCGTGAAATGGAATGCTACTCAACAATAGAGAACAAACAGCTACTGAAACATGCAACAACATGGGTGAATCTCTTAATGAAGTGTACAACTAGGAGAAAGAAGCTAGAATCGGAAGGCTACTTACTGCGTTGTATCATTTATGACGAAGTGGGAAAGGCAGAAAAAATCATGGGAACAGAGATCAGATTAGTGGCTTCTAAGGACATCAGGAGATGACTGACAGCAAAGAACCAAGATGGGGCAAAAGGACAATAGAGTCTGATGAGAATGTTCTAGATCTAGTTTGTGGTGATTTCATAGTTGTTTGGCAAAAGTCATTGAACTGCACACTGAAAAACAGTGAGTTTGTGTGCATTTTAAAATCTACATCAATAAACCTGCCTTTAAAAAATGAGAAACATGAGACTCACGGCCGGGAGTCCAGTGAGAGGACCACTGTGGGGGGACAGCAGTGCAGAAAGGAAAAGGATTTGATGAGGGGAAGCCTGCTTAAGAAAAAGGAACATGATAGAGATGAGCTTCCTGGAAGCCAAGGAGTTTAGGATTATAAATAGAGAAGACAGAATGATAAAATGCATGACTGGTTGTCACAACGGAACTCAAAGTAGCCTCTTTGTAGAAGCAAATACCAGGATAAAGAGGAAGGGTCTGGTAAGTCCGCCATGATGAAGGCAGGCAGGCAGGCAGGCAAGCACAAAATTGCTCACTCACTCATTTATTTACTCATCCACACATTCATTGTTTTGCATGTGGATGCACACACGCATTCTATGTTTATTTTGTACTGAACATGGAGCATGATCAGGGCAAGTGAGAAGACCAAGAGCTGAACTACCCGTCTTGGGGCTGAGTCCGAGCACAAAGCCCAAATTCAGTCTGCGTCTTTGAGATTTCATATTTACCCCATAGTGGTTCCCTTCCTTTTTTTTTCAAAATGTTCAATAGAGGTGTCTTCATCCCCAGGACCTGAGGCCCATCCTGAATTTAGGATGAACCCTGATTGGCCTGAACCAGCTGTGGAAACCTAACCCCCTACATGAGTGATCAGCTAGAGTTGGGAACATGTCTAGTCTGCCCCCCCCCACAGTGAAACATAAAGGGAAGTGTGCTGGAAGACCTTCACATTCCGAATGAAAAGACAGCTTCTTGCAGAGAATGTCTCTGCAATACCTCTGTGTTGGTCCCTTCCTTCCTGCTTGGGTAGCTGGAATGAGCATGTGTCATCTGGAGCCATGCCAGCCATCTTATGACCATGAGGTGACAAGTCTGAGCACAAAAAGACAACTAACCAAAGAGCCCCGAATAGCAAGAATAGGAACAGCCAGGTCCTTGAGGACATAGGCCACCTGCCACACCAAAGGAGACACCACCTACTACCTGCACACCTGGTGAAAGATAATCAGATGACCGTATTGCTGGAGTCGGCACTTATTTATTTCTGTTCGGTGACATCAGAACTGATACAGGCTGTGCGACTCCGGCAAAGAGGGTTCTCAGACTGAGGGCTCAGTGAGGTCCCAGATCGAGGACCTACAATGGCCTGTGTGGTTGGACAAGCAGCCCTTACCCCCAAGCTCACCAAAGAGGTGGGGAGAAGATAGGAACCTGCAAAAACAGGGAGAAAGGAAAGGCCCTATGGGTCCCGGGGAAAGAGTCCAGCTCTGACACAGGAACTGGTGGGGAAATGGGGGGGGGGTCAGAAACAGGGTACATGTTCATTCCAGCCTGTGGAGTGAATGGGTGACAGTGAGTGTTAGACACCAGAAGGAGGAAGAGTCCGTTCAGGAGGTGAGGAGGGGAAGGGAGGCCCAACTGGTCAAAGTCTGTTGGCCACTCATTGAAAATGAACTAGAAGTATCGAAAAAAATGGACCCGAAGTGCCCCGACCAGTTCATCGTGTAGTCTCCAGGTCCCTGGATGCCAGTTGTGTGATTTACAGTCATGTCATTTCCCTGTCCCACGTAAGGGGTAGGCAGGGCTGGAGAGATGGGGACTTAGGGGTTCTGATCTGTGCAGAGACAGTGCGTCCTTTCAAGGCCCTTTGGGAATAGCCACGGGGGTCAGGCTGTTGAATGTCTGGAGACCTTTGCTGGTGCCCTCGGATTTCAATACAGAGTTGAAGTTTCCTTCACGTGATCCATCTCTGCCTGCTCCCGGGAAACAAAAAGTGTTCGGACTGCAGCCCTGTGAGCACTTTCCCAGAAAAGCAAGACTGGAAGGGAAGTAGGGAGATGTGAGAAGATTATAAATTTTGGCTCGATAGAACAATGGGACCTTTTATGAAACAGACGTGTCATCTCGAAACTCTGTATTCAGTATCTTGTTCTACATTTTTTTTTGTATTCTGCTGTTCTTCATCAACACACACTGTGGCCCAGGGACTCTCCTCCTCTTGTTTCTTGGCTTACGGCTTGGTGATGGAAACCGGGGCCCGGTCTCGACTCGGTGCAGCTCCGCGGCCCTCACCGCTTCACTCTGTCCTATACACAGCTTTGCTGATTGTCACTGTTCGTCCCCGCCAGGCCCGGCCTGAAACTGCTGACCCTGTTTTCTTACTCCAAATCACGGCAGAGAGGAAGAAAAGATGAATTTAGTGGAAAAACACCAGCATGCATCAATGTCGCCACACTTGCCGCTCGGCCCAGGGTCTGTAACTGAACTAGGTGTATGATCCTGAGCAAGTAGGTTAACCGGCCCCACCCCTTCGCAGTTCGCTCCCGTCTGAAAGGAAGTCGTCATTCTTTCCTGCCCTGCTTTACAGAGCTGTTGCGGGGATGAATCAGCATTGAATTGCCTCATTTTTTTTTCCAATAAAGAGGGTCAAAACTAAAGCGAGACTGTGCTTTGAGCACTGATGTTACCGAATTGTACATCCTTGTTACTATATAACAAGGTGCAGAAATACACAGTGAAAACATTTTCATGAATTAATTCCATTGTTCAAATGAAAGTATTTTTCCTTTAAAGCCCCAAGCTTCTCTCTTCTGATTCTGTATTTATACCCAACAAAGAAAATCAGGAAGCGGAACATTGTCAGCCCCGCCCCCCCAAACTCCCCTGTGTCCCACCCTCTACTCCCCAAAGATAACAACTACCTGACTGCCCTCACTGTGAATTGTTTGCCTTCGGTTGGACGTTGTATGAACGGGATCACAGAGCTTGTGCTTTTCACTGGTTCTGCAGCTTCCCTTCCGGTGTTTGATTTGTGTGTAGCCATAATTCCTGTGTTCTTTTGTGTTGCTGTGCGGTACCCCACGGCGCGAGGCCACAGTTCATTGATTCTACGGTCGGTGGACTTCTGAGGCTACTAGGAAGAGTGTTGTTATGAGTATCTTTCCACATGACATTTGTGGCACTTCTCTGCAAATCAGTTCTGTATAAACCGCCCCCAATTTCTAGTCAAAGACTATGTATGTGTTTACCTTCTGTAATTAGTCCCACACACTTTCCCAAAGTGTGGCCTGCACTCACTGACAGTCCTGCCAGCAGTGTGCGAAGGTGACAGTCCAGTAACAACTCATCCTCAGCATCGCTTAGCATCGTACGTTTTGTTCATTGGTTTCCTTAGTTTTCGCCCCTCTGGTGAGTGAGTAATGCTATTCCGTTGTTATTTCAACTCACATTTTCCTGACTCAGCTGAAGTTGCACATTTTTGTATTTGCCTATTGGCCAATCAGATAGCTTCTTTAAGCGTTTGTTCAATTTTTTGCTCATTTTTCACTTCGGTTGCCTGTCTTCTTTTTTAAGTGACTTGTAAGAGTCTCCTGTAGACTCTGCTTATGACAAAGACCTCTCCCACCACTGCATGCTCTTCCACCCACTGCCTGGTGTCATGTGAGCAACAGAAGTGCTTGATTCCGATGCCCTCCCGTTCACCAACTGTCTCCTTACTGGTTGATGCTGTTTGTGACCTAGTTAAAAACTCTTTGCCTAAACCATGAAGGTAATAAAGATATTATCTTATGTTATCTTCCAGAAGCTTTACAATTTCACCTTCCCCACTCAGAGCTACAATCCACCTATGGTTAAATCGTGTGTATGGAGTGAGGTTAGGGTTAAAATCATTTTTTAATATGGATATCCTTATAGATATTTAAAGGACTGTCCTTCCCCTTCTGAATGTGTTTGGCTTCCTCTTTTCTTTTTCCTTTTTCTTTTTCCATTCACCTGTTTTTCCAGAAGGCAGTGTACTGATTTGGACTGTGTACCTTTGCACCCATGCCGTATCATCCCAATAACTGCAGCTGTATAATAAACCTTGAAGTCAGGTCATGCAAGTTTTCCAACTCTGTTGTCTGTAAAGCAAGGCTTGGCTCTTCTTCACCTTTGAATTTCTACATACATTTTAACATCAGTTTGTCAATTTTCACACACCTAAATACAAGCCTGTGATTTCCATGTCCTTATTGACTTGAAAGTTCAATTTGGGGGAAATAGTCATTTTTGTAATATTGAGTCTTCTAAATCCATGAAAATTATTTGTTGTTTTGTGTATATTTTAATTTATTTATCTTCGTTTTACTTTCTTACAAAAACATTTTCTTTTGCTTTAGTTTGGATATTTTCCACTGACAGATATTCCAATAAATAATCTCCTTCAGCTGTGTAACCTGCTAAAAATCACATCTATTTCAATTTCTCATTTTTTTATTTAAGCCTTTTTCCATTGAATTTATGCATTTCAGTTCTACAGAGAATGTTCTATTTAGTCATCTATTTTGTTCACTATATTAATCATAGTTCTCTTTTTAAATATGCATCTGAAAGTACTAAAATCGTTGATTCTCTCTCTGCCTCTGTCTCTCTCTTTCTCATTTTGTTTTATTGCTATGCCTGGTAATTTCTATTGAATCCCAAACATTATGAAAACAATGTAACATTTCTGGATGATCTTATCTAATTTCAAAAAGAATGTTCTCTCACCCCTTAGAGATTACTAACACAGAAGCAGACCCCTAATTCAGCCAGGGATCGGACAGGTATGAAATGGTGTTGTAGTCTTTGTGCGGCTTTCCCTGCCTTCTGGCTTGCCCTTCCTCCTAAAATGCAGTGCTTGCCGGGTCCCGAGTGGGCTGCTCACCAGGCCTCTTCCCTTTGGAGTGCCGTGAACTACAGTTTTTCATCACACCGATGTCACTTGACAACCATGGAGTTTGGAGTCTCTCAGCAACTAATCTCTGTTCAGCTTCTCTTCTTCTCAATCTGAACAACGTGAGGATCAGCAAAAAACCACGCAGAGAAAAGCAGCTCAGAGTGTGGGTCTCACTTCTCCAAGCCTCCCTTGCCTCCGGACATGTGGGCCCTCAAGTCCCGATGGCCCGAGTAGAGAAGGACATGGAATGTTACCTCGTCAGGCCCAGGGGACGAGTGAAGCTCTGTTCCAGCTCCCTTCCTCTTCACCCCCGAGTCACACTCGGCTCCTCTTCTCAGCCTCTTCACCCAGGATATGAACGAGGGAAAATCCTCAAGTTCTCCTCAATTAGTGGTCCTTCTCTTCGAGAACTTAGACCCTCAAATCCAGCCCATTTTTGTCACTCTGTACTCAGACTGTGTGCGTGTCTGTGTGAGCACACACATGCACACATGTGCACATGGGCCCGGACTGACTTTATCCGGCTTTTCTTGGTTCTTCACAGGAGGTTTGGTCCATCTCAAGCTAGTCCTTCAGAGCAATTAGCTAAAACCCTACCCCAAAGATTGAAATACCAAACAACCGACTCATAGTAACCTTTTCATTAAATACCCTTTTTTCCCTTTAGGCTAGCCTACAAGAAAGGATCTGAAAACAAGTCTCGAAATTTCCAGATTTCCCAGCACAATTCCCTGACACAGCCAGAAGCACAGACACATGTCAGACACATAAAAAATGTGATCTGTTTTTAAATTGCTTCCACGTATTAAACCAGGAATTCTTAAATTGTTGTAAATGTGGTAGTCATTACTGCCAGTTTCCAAAACTTCTAATTCTTCCCCTTCTGGGCACTTCCCCTTCTGGAGCATTGCCCATCCTTCTTCCCAGGGTCGGGTATGACTAGCTCTGGCCAGTGAGTTGGGAGGAGAAGGAAAATGTGTCACTTTCTGGCTGGAGCATTGCCTTGCCCCACTGGGACCCCCCCAGACACTTTTCCTTCTGCCACAGTGACCATGAACATTCTGATAGCACTGCGTCCCGTAGTGAAAATGATGACAATGTGGAACAGGGCCCCACCTGAGTCTCAGGGGCTGAACAGCATAAGCAAGAAATGAACCTTGATTTAAACCACTGAGATTGTGGAGCTGTTTGTTACTGCAGCATAACCCAGCCTATGCTGACTGATACATGAGGGAAGGTAAGAAATATCTACAGTCCCGTTTCACTGATAAAATTAAACAAGACTCAAATTCTTGCCCAGAAAACTCTTATGAACATGAAAAATGACCTACTTATTTCTACTGGTAGTTTACCTAGCACGGATTTACTAAACTAGCACCACAGAAGATATCTGAAGAATTTTTTAAATGACTGGGTGAATGACCAAATTAATCCCTTTGTGTGAATGGGTGTAAATAAGACAGGAAGGCAGAATGTTACGACCTTCATGGATTTGGAATAAGATGAATGTGGATTCAAATCCTGCTTCTATCACTATCTGTGTGACCTGAGCAAGTATCTGAATTTCTCTAAATCTCTTCTTCCTGAACAGTAAAATGAGAAAATTAATACCAATCTCTAAGGCTTGTTATGACAATTAAACGAGATAACATTTTTTTTGTTATCACAAAAATGGAAGCTATCATTATTATCTCTCAAAAACTAGTGGGCAGAGAGAAAAATAGAGAGAAGCAACGTAGATAGGGTATGTCGATACTTCAGAAGTCGCTCACACTCTGTCCATTTTTATATCAAAGTCAAAGAAAATAAATCTGGAGAACAAAGAAAATCTAGATTCCAGAAAGATAAATCAAAAGTGAAATAATTGAATCCATTAATTCCCTCAAGGAATGATGAAATTAAAATATGAGGTGCTGAGCCCTGGCTGCTGTAGCTCAGTGGATTGAGTGTGGGCTATGAACCAAAGGGTCACCAGTTTGATTCCCAGTCAGGGCATATGCCTGGGTTGTGGGTCAGGTTCCCGGTAGGGGGCACATGAGAGACAACGACACATCAGTATCTTTTCCTCTTTCTCCTTCCCTTCCGCTCTCTCTAAAAATAAATAAATAAAATCTTTAAAAAATATATGAGGTGCTGACGTGTGTGTGTGTGTGTGTGTGTGTGTATCAGACATTGATGAGCTACATTTGAAATCTGAGATTTGTGATGTGTGGGTAAACAGATGGCTAGATGGACCAACAGTGGTTAGCCAGGGATTAAAAACAAGGGCACACTCAGAGACTGGCAAAGTTCTCTTGAACAGGGTCACCTTGGTGCAAATGAGAAGGGCTTCTCTGAAGGCAACGATGCTGATTCAGACATGGAGTCAATGAATGAAATGCTCACAGCCTGCAAGGATGTCCATCAGTTCTACATGCCAGTGATGACGTGACCCTTTTAAAGATTCACCCAAAGACACCATGATATAAGCAAATATTTCTGACCACTATCATTAGCAAAGTTTTCCAGAAAAGCAACTTTTTGGTTCCAAAGAAAGGTGTGATAAAATGCTCATGCCGTCTTTGCATCTGAAGATGTGTGTGGGCTGGCCATCCAAGATGGTGCCCTCTGGGCTATCCGCTGTCACCGGCTGTCTTCCGGGGGCACAGCTGGGGCTGTGGACTTGGTCTCCACGTGGCCTCAGGATGACAGCTAGGTTCTAGAGGCCAAGGCAGACAGTGCCGGTCTTCTTCAGGGCTAGGTCCAGAACTGTCCCAGCTTCACCTCCACTGAGCTGCACTCGCCAGAGGGGCCACGGCCACCTCATATTCAAGTGGAGAAGAAATTAACCCACCTCTTCATGGGAGAGGTGCCAAAGGATTTGCATTTATATTTACTTTATAGTCTGGTACGTACGAAACACCATACAAATATCTTTTTAGCGAGTTATTATCAAGCGGTTGGCTGCGCTAAGCTGTTCCTGCTATACATGTCTGCTCTTCCTTTACCTCTGAGTGTGTGGATTTCCTATGTTCCAGAATTTTTAATTCTTCCCTCCGCCCTCCCTTTGTATCTTTCTTCCTTTTCCTCCTTCGTATCAATTTCTCTCCTAATCACTCTTTCGTAACTGTCTACACCCCCCACGCACACCCACCTGCTTCTCTCATGAGAGACTATGCCAGTAACAGGAGAAAGAGACGGAGACTCAGGCCCATGCAGTTGGCGAGGATGTTTCTGGGAGTCACGTGCTTGCAAGTTGGCAATGCCCCCTTTGAAGCTTGGAAGAGAAAAGAAAGAAAACAGCAAATGCACATTTTTCTTCATTGTACAAATTTGTGGTTTCAAGTCTACACTTTGCAAAATGCGATTTTCCTTTTTCAAATGAAAACAAAAAAGTTCTTTAAATCACAGAGGCATCGCTGAGTAACATCGTGATGATTTAAGTGTGAATGGACAAGAAACATATGGACTCCATTCCCCACGAGCACACACACCGGGAATGAGTGGGGAAGCATCTGGCAGAACACGTTTCTGGTTTGGTTGAATCGGGACCACTTGGGAGGCGGAGTGCAGGACATCGGCAACCCCCGTGCCAAGGGTGGGCTGTGTTCACTTCACCCTGTGGCCGAGGCAGAGCTGGGGTTCCATTCACTTCCAAAGGCACCCCACTCAGAGGTTTCTTCTTCACATTATAGACTTGGCAAAATGTAAAGATTCCTTCCACTCTGGGTCCCTATGAGCTCTATGTCCTGGCACTGGGAACGTAATCTAATGCAAAATGACATAAAGTTCGAGAAAACCGACAGTTTGATCTCATGTTCACTCTAATATGGAAAGGTTGAATAACATTCAATTACAATTCACTCCAATTTTCATCTTCACAGTGAACGGCAAGGGACTGCCGCCGAGAGGTGAGCCGGAAGGCTTCAGCATGTGCGGGGGGGCGGGGGGGGGGAACTCCGGGTGGGGGGTGCTTCAGGGGACTTTGGAGGGCTGCAGGGGGCACCCGAAGGGCACACACCATCCTGAAAGAGTGGAGCGTGTGGGACCTTTGACTCTGACGCCCTCATCTGCCTCTCTTCCCTTTGGCCAATAAATTAATTCATAAGACGTGTTTAAAAAACACTTGACTTTGATTTAGACATGAAATATTTGAGAAGAAAGATTACTATCTTTCTCTGATCACAAGAATGAAGGTGGGGGCAGGACCCCAGTGGAAAGATGATCACAGATGCCCAACTCCATGCAAGGCTGTGGGATTCCATCCCCACGTGAAATGAACAGGAACACGTGATCCGCTCCAGCGCCGACAGCAATCTGTAAGTGGAATAACCACCATCTTGGTTGGCTTGTACCCTTGTAGGTATTCCGTGTTAACTACCCCTCTCACTCCCCCACTTCTGGCCATTCTCATGTCTCATGGCGACCCGTCCACCGTCCGGGCCCTCACCGCCACCTTCAGTGCACCCCCACACGACACACAGCCGGAGCTCTCTTAGACGCCAAGTCTGATCCCACCACTCCCCAGCTCCACGGCCTTCAGTGGCCCCCCAGTGCTCTTAAACCCAGGCATGACTTCGGCAGCATCTCAGCAGAGGGCAGCACTCCGGCTCGTCCCTCTGGCCTCATGTACCCTCCACGACCCTGAGCCTCGCACCCTATTTTTCAGCCATCTTGAATTCATCTCATCCTCTCAAGCTCCCCATGCTTTTCTTTGCTTTGAGCTTCCTCTCTGCCTGGAACTGCCCCCTTTCTCTCCCTCCCTCACTTGCCCTGGTTCACATCTACTGTTCTCTAGGTACGTAGAAAATTTCCCCCAAACACCCAGCTGTCGATCAAGGTCCCTCAGAGGGTTCTCTCGAATGTCTCCACACACCTCCAAAGTTGTAACAGCCATGCTGGTTCGGTCTGGATCGATGGGCCGGCTGTAGCTCTGGGGCAGCAGAGGCCACAGCACCCTGTCCGCTTTCATCTCCCTAATGCACGGCGCAGTGCCTGGCACTTCCCAGGTGCCCAGAATCACCTGCAGAGTGAGTCTGAGTTCCAGGCCCCCGCGCCCCAATACATAGTTGCTGTTACGTGTGAAACCGGCCAGGCTCTGGCTCACTGTCATCTGGCCAGACACCAGACTAGGTGTTGCTGCGAAGGTGTTTGTAAAAACGTGATTGACATTTAAAACGGCAGCCTTTGAGGAAAGCAGATCATCCTTCATAATGTGAGTGGGCCCCATCCAATCAGTTGAAGGTCTTCAGGGCCGAGATCGAGGTTCCTCAGAGAGGAAGGAGTTTTCGGGACTCTAACATAACTCTTGCCTGAATCTGCAGCCTGCTGGCTCATCCTAGCAATTTCAGACAAGCCAGGCCCACAATCACCTGAGCCAATTCCTTAAAACAAATCATTTTCTTTCTCTCTTCCCCCTAATGGTTCTGTTTCTCCAGAGAATCCTAAGAAAAGTACGTCTTCAGTTGCTCTCTTGACTCTTTGTTCTGTCAGTGGGACAGAAAGCTCATGGCCTCCACTTCGATAGCGTCCTCTTGGCTGGAGTCAGAGCTCAGGGCAGGGCTGTGCCAAGACACAGGGTGGGGAAGAGGACCCAGGTCTTTAGTGGTCATCTCTATTCTGGCCTGAATCTTCCAAGGTGGCCATCACCCCACCTGGCCCTGCATCTTCTTTGCTACACAGCTGGGTGGCCCCTTCTGGCATGGCTTCCTCTCCCTCCACAGTCTCACTGACCCTCTGGGACCCACAGGCATGATCACCACCCTGCTGAACCTGGGGCCCAGATCCTCAGCCACAGCTTGTCTGCCCAGGTAACACAAGTGGTCCTTTGGCTCTGAGCTCTTCCATCACTTCACCCAGGGAAGAAGGTTCTGCCCCAAGTCTATACCCAGGAGCACTCGGCGACTCTTTCTCAGGGACACATCAGTGCTCAAACTACCTTCACAGTAGAGGGTTGAATGGCAGCCCTCAAAAATATATGTCCACGGGCTAACCAAATGGGACCTTACCTGGAGCAAGGCTCTTTGTAGGTGTAATTAAGTTAAGGATCCCTACAGAGGTTATCCTGGATCATCCACACGAGCCCTACCTCTCAGGACAAGCGGCCTTGTCAGAGACAGAAGAGAAGAGCACGTGAAGATGGAGGCAGAGGTGGGAGTGATGCCGCCACAAGCCAAGGACACCTGGAGTCACTAGAAGCTGAAAGATGCAGGAAAGGATTTTCCCCTGGAGCAGGAGAGGGAGCCTGCAGGCACGTTGGTATTGGACTCTGACCTCCAGAACTTGGAGGAGAATACATTTCTGTTGTTTTAAGCCACGTGCTATGTGGTAACTTATTATAGCAGCCCCGGGAAACTCATATGCTCGCCGATGGCCTTTCCTTTGGCGGGGTCCTTTTGCAGTCGAGATGCGGAATAGTGGGCTGTTCTTACTCCTCATGAAATTCCTCTGATCTCATGTATATGCCAGGAATGCTTTCCAGTCCCCTCTGGGACAAAGCTCTTGCAACTCAGAAGGTCAGTAAGAAACTAGCTGACTAAGCCAGAGGGGGTAGAGTGAAGAGGGTAAAAATACTACACCAGGATAATCATTTTCAAGTGATCTCTCCTGCAAACTTTGAGAACATCATTTTTTGTCTAACTGTCCTGCATTCTCACTTAGAGGGTCAACGTGCAGCCCAACAGACACCTGGCTTAGGAATGCATCCCCAGAGCTGACTTCTTAGAGACGAAAACCAGTGCATCTCTCACGCTCACACTCCCTTTCTCTAACCATACACCGTCTTTGTTAGACTCTCCTCATGTGTGAATTCCACTCTCTGTGATTAACCTGGGAATAATTTCGGGAGTGGCATTTCTCTGGCCCAGAGGTTGTTCCTGATTATCACTTGTCATCTCTACTTACCATATTTCCATGGATGCTCCTCACTGCCTTTTCCCGACCACAGGGAAACGGGCACAACTCAGAAATCTTCAAGGCTCTGAACGATGTGCTCGACCAACAGCCTTTCTTCAGAGTAAAACGATAAATTATGTGTCACTGTCATTGCACACTGATTTGCGTACAAGTGTTGCCTCCAGGTAGACCTGGACCTGGATTCCAACTTTGCTTCAGGGAGTGTGTGACTTGGAGCCTCAGTTTTCTTCTCTGTGAAATGGAGAGAACGTTTAGCCTCTGGGGCAGTTTTGAGGACAGAAACAGTTATAATATGAAAAGGAACTACACTGATTTTGTCATCTTTTCTGTTTACCATATGTCGTTCATTCCTGAATGGGTTCTTTATCAGTCACGATGGGATGCTATGTAGCCATTAAAGATAATGCTTCACAAGAGTGTTTAATAATGTGGAAAAGACCTGTGTCAGATCATTAAGTGAAAAAGATGATTAAGTAGTATGTATGATATGATCCCAATTTGGATAAGAATATATATAAGAATCTATATGAATCCCTACATGAAAAAAATGTATAGAAAAATAGACTTAAAAGAATACGTACCCAAGCTTTTATTATGGTTATCTTTAATTGGTGATATTTAAAAATAATATTAATAAATCAGTAATAAATATTTTCTTTTCCCCATATTTTTCAAATTTTCTATGTAATACACTTATACTAAAAAAAAAAATTTGGTGTGACCTTGGGTAAGTGACTTTGCCCGTTTTCCTATTGGCAAGTTGGATCAAAGGAGAAACTACATATTAAAGTTCCTTGTAGACTACAGACATCTGAACTGGAGAAATCAGTGTCTCCTTTGCCATCACGTGATGACTCAGTGATGGGTAGGTGATGCTGGGCTGAAAGGAACGCTTTAGCACGAAGCAGAGCTCAGTCGCTCTGTGTGTTTGCTGCGTATTCGAGGTGCTCACATGAGCGTGCTGGCTGATGCAGCCAGGACTGGCTTTGCGGGCAGGTGGCCGCTGTGGCTTCACAGGTAGCTGTGCTCAGAAGGGGCTCACACTTACTTTAATGCTCTGTTTTCACTATTTTGAAATTCTTAATGAGTTTTGAACAAGGGGCTCACCTTTTGTCTTTGTTCTGGGTCTTGCAAATAATACAGTCTGTCTTGAATGTAGGTGCCTGCATGTGGGTGGGGCAACGGAGCTTCTGTATAGTTAAAGAAACCGAATGTTCTGCAATGAGAATGATAGATGATGAGTAAGAGGAGGGGAGTCTGTACCTGGCTGAGCCTGGAAGGAGCAACAGGCAGAAATGTAGAAATCAGAACCTATGAGGGACTGGCCAAGTCGGAATGACAGCTGGTTGCCTTTCTGAAACATACACCCTGCGAGCAAACAGAACTGGTTAATTGAACTCTGATTAACGGGCTTTCCCCTTTCAGCTCGTAGCAAACATTTGAGAATTTGTTCACACTTTAGATAAAACTCTAAAATGGAAGGGACACCTGTAAAAATAGAAAACACCTACTCTGGCACACACATCAGTTGGCCCTGTCTATGAAGGAAAAATACAAGCCAAAAAGACACCAAAGTTATGCTGTCTGTAGGGTCCCTCTCTGCCACTGAAACCCTTAACATGATCTATTTGTCTGGAGATAAAGGTAGCTCGGGAATTTGTGTAAGACTTGGCTGGACGCCACACCAGCCCCTCCTGAAGGTTGAGGTAATGGGGCTGGACACCGGAGGGTGAGTGGTCGTGATTGGCTGTGGCCACTTCATCACGGCCAACGTGATTGGCTATTTTGAAATTGTATTTAGTGTCCTGCCTCAGAGCTTTGGGGTGATGTCATCTTAACTCACCGAGAGGAAGTTGGCTGGTATCAGTTTTTGAATTAATCAGTTCCTCTTTCAGAGAAGTAACAGATTTCATACCAAGTAACTGAAGAGCTGAGCATTTCACAGCCGGGCAGCCACCCTAAGCACCACTCACACCATGTCTGCTGGAGCCAGGGCCTCCCTGTCACATCTTCTGAGTGTGGCCCGTATATATTTTAATCCCAGCAATTACTTTTTCATTATAGAAAGATAATACAGGACCCGGAAAGCCTTCTGCCACACCCACATTTGTCTTTTTCACGCTGTCCAAGATGCCAGAGTAGTTTTAAATGTCTTCACGAGTGTGCTCTGTCCTTTGAGCTTTGCATCCCACTTCCTTTTAGAAACTGAGCACCTCTGAAGTTCACAGCTGACGATGGGAACTGACCGAATGACCAGGAAGTTCTACGGGTTATTCAGTGGCCACCTTTGTCCCTTGCGTCCTACAGGAAATATGATTGTGTCCCTATCAGACAGAGAAACTTTCAATGTTACGATTGTTATTCAGATTCCATACTAACAAATGCTTATTTCACGCCCCGGTTCACGGCAAAAGTAAAATTTTTCCGCCCTTGTAGGTGAAGTGTATCAAGCAATTATCTGCCCTAACATGAAGGGTTCAGAAACTCCTATGTCAGAATTTTAAGAACCCCAAAAGGGGTCACTAATTTCCTACAGCCAATGACTGCAAAATAAGCAGTGTTTTTATCTAGGGCAGTGGTTTCTATCCTGTAAAGACAATTACCATTTTCTCCAAGTTAGATACAGGGATGTTCTGAAAGTCCACACTCCAAAAAAAGAAAGCAGTTTTTGAGTGATTGGCGGGGGTTATCTCTTCTATTTCCCTTTTCCTCGCTGCGTTACTCACTGACATGCGCTCAGAAGGGCTGAAACCTGTGCCTGCATCTTCTGGATCTTCTCGACGGGCAAGCAGGCAGACTCCATAACCCTCTGTGCTCCAGAAGAAGGCAGGGAAATGCAAAGTGCCACTCGGGGAGCTCGCTCGAATTTCAAAACATAGACCCGGCCCGTTCCGTGGCAGAACTCCTGGTGTATCGGTTTCCTGCTGCTGCCGAAACAAGTCGCCGCAAACTGAGTGGCCCAGACCAGCATGAACTCATTCTTTTCCGTCTCTGCAGGCCAGAAACGGGGCCTGCTGGGCTGCACTCAGGTGTCGGCGGGGCCGCTTTCCCTTCTGGAGGCCGAGGGGAGAGAGAGCCCATGTTCTGGCCACTCCAGCCCCTAGCAGTCACCTGCCTTCCTTGGCTTGTCGGCCCTTCCTCCAGGATGGCCTGTCCAGTCTTTCTCACTGTGATGGGGACTTTTTACTTCCGTCTTGAGCCCACTCAAACACTCCAGAATAATCTCTCCATCTCAAGACCCTTGACGTAATCACATCTGGGAGCCCCCTTTGTCATGTAAGGTGACACACGTGCAGGTTTGGGAACCAGAATGCAAGATTCTTCCCTCAGCAGTCACTCTGTCCTGCTTTGTTAGACAAGTTGGCATCTGACCGCTTACCTCACCCCCTTTCCGAAGCCTGTTGGCGCTGTGGTTGCTTTCGGGCGTTTTTATCGTTCTGTGATTTCGGACTGGGATCATTTGATCACTTGCAGGTAAGTGCCGTGATGGGCACAAATGCACTCCAGAAAAACAGCTACCACTGCTCTTCCTTTCAAACTAACAAACCATTTTCTAAAATGCGGTCACCCCCAGCCAGTGGCCAGACGTCAGACTGAGATCAGATTGGGACAGTCCAACCCCGGCATCAGCATCATGTCCCTACTTGTTCTTCTAAGTCACTCTTATACCCCAAGGGGGTTTCCGGCAAAGTTTAGGAGCTTCACACACACCCTATCACTATGTACAGCCGCAGTGAAGGCCTCGTGACTTGTATGTGTGGCCAAGTGGCTGCTGTGGGCTCCGCAGAATTGCAGTCTCCCTCTGCCCAGTGCCTGGTGTGAGTGTGGCCCGAGTCTGCTGACCCGGGCCTGGAGGAGCACATGTTAGTTCTCATTCACTGTTTGTTATGTTGCTGAGCTTTGGAAATGTGAGGGGTTACTTGGACCCCTTCGCTGTGTCACGGAGAACCACAGGGCTGTCATCTTTGTCGGTAACATCTGTGACCAGGGAGCAGAAGCCTGGGCCCCTTCTCCAGGCCCTCGTGAGCCTCGCTGAGGAGGAGCCCAGAAGTGACGGCCATCCCACTGGGCGCCTGCTGTGAGGATGTCGGTTTAGAACTCCGCCGGTTTGAATAAGAAATGATCTCAAATTCACTTTAAAAAAATTTCTCCTAGCTATTCAAGAAGAGAAAAGTCTCTTCCCTACTCCAGAATTCAAAGTGAGTCCTTGAAAGGTGATGATTAGGGACCAAGGAAGTTGGGGCTCTTGTTTGCTTGTCTCACCCCCACCCAGGTCTTCGCGCTGCTCTCTGTGAACAGGTCTGCAGCACAAAGCAGAGACATAACCAGAAAGGAGCAGGATCATCCTGTGGTCTACGCCGAATGAACCCACCAAAACAGCGGCCTTTCCAAAAGGACGACGGATTTGTAAAATAAAGCTCTGGGCTCTGTAGGCATCCAAGAAGCCCGTCAAAAGAAGGAAGGGGGCGTCTGCTTTCTGTATGCCTCTGCCGGGCAGGTAGGTCAGCCCGGCTTCCCCACCTAATCTCCGCGGCCCGTCTTTGCCCAGTCATTAGGAGCTTATAATAGAAATCGTTTTGTCTGCCTGTAGTGGAAAACAGCAGTTTAAACAGGATGTTGGAGATCACAGCGGCTGACCCAGAACCCGGGCCAGGGCAGACATGAAAGCAGGAGCCCCTCCATTCACAACGTTTTTCTGCAACCAACTCCTCCTCAGCCTGAACAGTCACGCGCGGGCCAGCCCCCGCGCCCACGCTGCTTCCCGAGCGGAGGCGATTGCTTTGAAAGCCCCGCAGGGCTGCGGCCCCCGTGGACGGCAGCCATGAGCACGACTGGGAGTGATTAGCAGCGAAGCCCGTGTTCCTCTGCGCAGGGAGCCTCCTGCCAGCTACTGCCCTTGAGAAGCTCGGGGGAAGGAGCCCGGGCCGCCCCGCGCCTACTTGTTTTCTTTCCCTTCAGTGGGACAGTTTCGACTGATTTTGATTACCCTGGCGCCAAATAAATGAAAACATTTCATAGACGTATAATCATCCATCACCGGGAAGGAAGGAGAAATGTTTCATGTTCAGTCTGTTTGTAAACCCACTTTAATGAAGAAAGGGTGGTGCCGTCCTTCCTACACGGTGGCCCCCCAGCACCGCCCCAGGTCACCCCCGGGCCCGCCAGCTGCCCTCAGATGCTTCACCCCAACGGCGTGATGGCACTCAGAGCGAGTCCAGAGGAAGGACCTGTCCTTCAAGGCCCCAGGAGCAGGAGGTGGGGCCAGGGGAAGGTAAGTGTGCCGTGGGAAGGCAAAAGCCAGCTGTCTGTGCATCTGGCTTCAGGCAGCCCAAGTGAATGAAGCAGCACCATTTCCAAAGAATTAATGGCTGTTTTGTGCAGAGTCAGTGCAGCCCGCGCCGCACCGCGCCTCGCCTCGGGTCGGGCTTTAAGTGAACGTCAGGTTGAGCTTCCTGCAGCGCGTGGGGCACGTCAGAGCCAGGCAGAGGGGAAATCCGAGTTGCTGGTTCGAGTGGCACCTCGGCCCGCCCTGGGCAGCGCCGCAGAAGGTTATTTCGGTGCCGGAGCCGGACGCATGTGTGATGAGTCTTTCGCAGGATGAAACCTGCAGCAGTGAGTGCTCGCTCTCTCTCTCCGTGCGCCCACCCCGGCGAGGTCTTTCCGTTCGGGGTCCCACACGTGCTCAGGCATCACAGAGGCCTCAGTGGCTAAGAGTTCTCTGTGTGTGGAGGGCAGTGCGGGCTGTCCCCTATGCGTATTAAATGAGTTTGGGTTCTCTGTCCTTTAAATGTCATTTCTCGCAATGTGTTAAATATTTGCATTCACATTTGACTCGTCAGCAGGGTAAGCCCACAGGGGTTGGTAGAAGACTCCTTACAAGTCCTTTGCACAAAACATATCTCCATTTGAGTCACAAGGGCTGCCACCAGGTGGGGGGCCCATCCATTGGAACACTACAGAGGACACCCTCATCAGTGTCTACACCTCATTTGCACAAGGGCTGGGAAGTCAACCCAGGAAGCAGTAGGAGGGCGGGCCCCTGGACGCACAAAATCTGCAAGACTTCTCTTATTTTAGGAACTTGTTAACCCTTCTAGCAGAAACAACTGCACAAGTTGGGAGCTCTGTGTGTCACCCTCCTGTGGTGCGGGAACCACCAGAGCAGGAACAAACGTCCACTCTTCCGGAAGGTGTGGGCCAAAGTGTGTGTGTTTGAAACTCTCTGTGCTTGGAGTGGGCCCCTGTGACACCGTGTGCACTAGGCAGGACCCTCTCTGGTTCTCAGGAAGCATCGGACCCGGGCTTGGGGTAAAGTGGGAAAAACGTTGCTCATGGGATTGACCCGTCCCCTGCGGTGCCATCAGACTCCGTCCCCACCTGGTCCAGCAGGAAGTCTTTCCCACCGCACCTGTTGTGACAGCATAGCTGTCGTATGTGTGCTCTGAGACTTCAATTTACAGAGCGAGGCAGTGTGTGTCGTTCCACTGGATTCTCACAGTCACCTCGGGAAGATGAGACACTGTGGTTAAGGACGTGGCCTGACGTGATGTGACGTGAGATGACATGGCATGTTTTGGGTCAAGTAGCTATGGAGAAGGTAGTGATGCCTGCACCAGCTGCTGCGCCCTTCACCCTCTTTCTGCTCATGACGCCACTTGGCATCATTGTTGCCATCATCATTGGCATCGTTGTTTCTAGTTGTGACGGATGGGTTTCAGAGTGGCCCCAATTCTTCAGCCCTCCTGTGTAATCCTCCTTTATAATGTGACTTTGCAGCTTTCCCATCAAGAGGTGCAGCCCACTCCCCCACCCCCTGAGTCAGGGCTGGACTTACAACTCACCTCGGCCAGTAGAACACAGCAGAAATGGCAATGGACCCGTTCCAAGTTTAGGCCTCGAGAGACACTGTACATGTTCCTGCTCACTCTTGCTGTCACCTCCACATTCAAAAGAACCTGCCTGGACTGGCGTCGTGGAGGATGAGAGACCAAAAGGAAGACAGTCCAGCTGTCCCAGCTGAGGCCATCCTAGACTAGCTGACTCCAAACCTCTGAGAGAGGCCAGCCAAGATCAGCAGAGCTGCCCACCCAGCCAGCAGCCAACAGCAGACGTGTGCATGAACCCAGCCAAGACAGAAAGAACTGCCCAGCTAACTGGTAGACCCAAGAACAATCATAAATGTACAATTAAATGCACTCAGGATTTTTGGATGTTTTTAATGCAGCACGATTATGGCAACAGATAACCGATGTACCAGTCAAGAAAAAAGGGATGGGTCCCTACCAACTTTCTAAGTCCTAAAAGTACCCTAACAATGAAAGAGACATGACCCTAGCCCTCCAGATTTCAGTCTGTTGGGGAAAATGCGGTGTGGGCACAGAGAGCAACCAGGTAAGGTGGCACGCAATATGCATTGCAGGAGTGGTTGAAAAGTGCCCAGCATATGTGGAGGAAGGAAGGATTCAATGGTCTCTTTTAATTACTTCACAACCTAGTTCTCTGCTAAATCATGCCAGCCCCCAGTTGAATGAGATCTAAGATGATCCAAATGCACCCTGCGTTTTGTGGCAACATGCACAAATGCAGGCCCAGGCATGGTCAACGTACATTACCCCTCAGACATGCTACTTAAATCTCCAAAGGGAATATATGGCCCCTTTGTAGTGTAATTGAACACCTTATTAATAAATGCATATTGTGGAGACAAGAAGGACAATAGCATTTGGGTATGACCTCCTACGGACCCTCTGAACTTGAGTGAAAATATTTCTACTAACCTCAGTGAGCAATCCCAGGTCGGATCGACGAGGCGTGCGAAACTTGGGTTCCTGTTGAAACGAACCTCCCCTTTTATGTCTTAGCTGACTCTGGATTAAGAGCAAAAACAAAGAGGGAAGGTGAAGATATGAACGTTGCAGACGCGCTGTGCAGACGGGGCTTGTGCAACTCTGGAGCCGGCCTGGCTCGGTGTGAAACGTCGGCTGCCCCACTTTCTACCTGTGTGGCCTTGGACACCGCTTCGTCTCTTTAGGCCTCAGTTTTCTAATCCGTAAAATAGGCTAAATGTGGGTTTGTGAGAATTCAGTGAGTGTGAGGCACTCAGGGGAGAGGTCAACCAATTACAGTGAGTGTAGTAAACTTTTAACAAATTCCGCTGTTGATGAAGTTAACATTTCCTGATCATTTATTTTCTTTTTAAAAAGGAAGTATTTTAAGCTACCAAATACCATCAGTTTGACAATTAAAATAAATAGACTCATTCTTCTCCTTCTCTGTTTGCATAAAGAGACATCTTTCCAAGTGGAAATGTGGCCACCAAAGGAGGAAGAATATTTTTGTTATTATTGTGATTTTATATCGGGTTAGTTTAGCTCCTTACTTTGGTTGAGATGCAAAACTCCATTTGCCCTTGTCTGTACGACAATTAGTTTTACTCACTTTAGAGTTGAGACCTATTACCAGACTTTAGAACTCAGTAAACATGGAGTCAGCCGGCAAGAAAGAAGATATGGGAGGTACCCAGGATCCTGGGAAAAGTGATGGTGTGCTCGAGCGAGCGTCGGGGGTTTTACCCCTGACCCCTGGGCCCTGTGCTCACAGAACCCAAGTGCACATGGAGATGGGGACAAAAGAGTGGGAGCCTGAGCCAATTATCTAGAAATTTCTGGCCAGACACTAATTGTAAATCAGAAATATGTTTGCAGTACTGATTACCTAGATATATTTTGGAAGGCAAACAATAGGAACAAAGAAACATCTTCCTTTCCATCAAAGTAATGGGATGTCAAACTCTGGAGAGATTTTGGTCACACTGCAAATCTGGCTGAAGGAGAAAAGCTGTTGAGATGTGAATAGCCAATAAGAGGTAAATGACATAATTAAAGAAATAGAGGGGATATTTGGTGAAAGATTAATTGAATGCACACATTTAGCCTGGAAAGCTAAGAAATGAGGGGTGCAATTTCCTTTTAACCCCTTAAAGGTTACAAATTAGGGCAGCCACTCAGTCAATTCCAACTCATAAAATACTGTCCCTTGAAGCCAGGGCTTCAAGCTCAACCCCTCTAGTAGAAAGAGAGCACAGTGTCACCTGGAAGAGCATGTAGCAAATGTCTAGAAAAACAGTTTTTCCACTCTTTTGATAAGCCCCGCAGGGACATCAACCTTGTCCCTTATGGACGTCTGCACTGCCTGCCTGCTTCCCCAGCAGCTGGCGCAGAGGGGGCACCTTGAAGGGTCCATCAAGTGAACACATAACAGAATGGTGAACTTAGGTAAATGCATGGGTGCATCCATCATAATTCAGTAGGGAAATGAGGGTTGTTTTCAGTGCAGCGCTTGCGTGTTAGCACACAGAACACATCCTCGTGCTGTAATAACCAACTAATGAACAAAAAAATCCAAAACTCATTGATATTGGAGAGTGGAAGCAATGAGTGAGGCAGATATTGGTTGGAGCCCACGTACGAGTCGGGATGGGCTAGGTGAGGACCACAGACCCCACCCCCCACCCCCACCCCACCCCCATCTCAGTGGTTTACAGCCACGGCTTACAGATTCTGGCATCTGTGCCGGCCGAGTCTGCTCCTGAGCTGTCGATTAAGCTGTCCCCAGCCAAGACACTGCCAGTCTCAGGCAGAAGGAAACGCACAGGCAGGGGACACTTGATGGGGAGGCACCAGGGAGCACAGAGAATGTTCTGGACAACTCAGTCCAACCACCCAACCCCGTCATTCCGATTTCTGATGCAGTGGTGGTAAAAGTGCTTTCTGCACATTTCAACAGACAGCCCATATCGCCATTCTGATGATTTCTGAAGATTTACTTAAAGAAAGAAATGCTTTTGACACTTCGGAACCAAACCAGGATGTGGCAAATAAAAACAATTTCTGAAGTCATTCCTACTCCCCCGCCAGGAGCATGAACATCAAACCACCTCTACCCAGACTTCCCCTAATCGGTTTGAAAGGTGATACCGTTTCCCTTTCTCCATCATTTATGCAAAAGGTCCCGGCAGCGGCGCATTAATTAGTGTTAAATAGCAAGACAAGGTCACCATTGAGGAAGAGCCAATATGTATGTACTTAGCGCTTCGTGTGGGCCAACCATCTCTCTAAGTGCTCCATGGCCACCCACCACATGAATCCTCACAGCCACCCTCTTAGGGAAGAAATGTTGTTATCGCCACCTCACAACAACTGCACGAAACTAGTGCGTATCATCCCCATTTTTAGGCGAGAAAGCCAAGGCACCGGTAAGCCAGGCTGCTTTCCCGAGTGCAGGCTGAGCGGCTGGCCTGAGATTCACACACAGGCAGTGTGGCTCCAGATTCCCCATTTCCTAACCCCTGTTCCACATGGCCTTGCCTCCAGAACTTAAATGGGACGGTGTTTTTGCCTGTTTTGCTCACTAAAATGTGCCTGATGTGTAGACTGTGCCCTAAGGTATGAAATGGTAGAAGCGGTTTCAAACGTCTCTCCCTGCCCACGCCCCGCAGCCTCCACCACCCAATGTCCCTTTGGGCTGTTTCTGCCAAAGCCATGCAGTGGGGCAAGGATCCGCTTTTCCTTTCACAATTTCACCATTAAACATTTCACGTGTGACAAGCTGGTCGTGTCCCGCCGCTTTCCCGGGGTTGAATAGTTCCCCCAGCACAGTGCGTGGGCTGGCCCTGTTTACTCAAAAGAAGTCAGGAGACGAACTTGCTAAATGTCTCCTCTTTGGCAGGACTGACATCAGCTGTCCCAGGGCAGAAGTGGGAGAGGGTCCGGCCCTCAGATCCAGAGCCCGGAGGCTGCGAGGGGCCCCAGCGCCCCAAGGAGAGCCAGGAGCCCGCAGCAGCCCCTCCTGGGATGGGGGTGGGGTTTGCTGTGGGCATGCTTGCCGCCGGCCCATGGTCGGTAATTGCGGGGTTCGTTGTATGCCTTTGTTCTCCCAGGTGTATTTCCAAAACCGACACGAAGAGAAAATGACAAGGGCAAGCCCACGGGGGTGTTTATGTTTTCAGCTCCGGCCAATTGCTTGAGACCTAAAACAAAAGTCAGTGCAGATGGACGGGTGCAGGATTAGAGCCCTGGCTGCACAGGAAACCCAAACCTCTGTGTGCAGGGCGCGCCCAGCTCCCAGCTGTCGGCCACGTCCACTTAGCATAGCTGCCACCTAGCAATTAGCACGCCCCGGCTCCCCTTTGGAAAGGAGCGGCGCAGAACAATACCGTAGGGGGTCCTCCCGGACAAGCGGGCAGGTGAGTCCTGCACGGACAAACGGGGAAAATGATCCCTGTTGCCATTGTTTCTCACTGTCGGTCAAACCACTGGCAAGGTGAGCCTGGTATTAAGCTCCCCGCCAGGGCCTTGAAAGGGCTGCAGGAAGAAGGGAATCAAAACCGATGCGCGCCAGCTTGCGGTGATTGAAGCCCATTGGCCTGCTCCATTGTGCTGTCCTCATCCTACAACGTGCCCCAAAGCTTTCCGCTTCTTAGGTGCTGTGGGTGCGTGCACGTATCTCCCAGCTTGACCGTCAACCCGGACTGCCCAATAAAACACCGGACACCCAGTTAAATCTGAATTTCAGTTGAACGGTGAATAATTCTTTACTGTAAGTCTCTCCCATGCAAGGTTTAGGGCACACTAAAAACATTCTTTTTTTTCTTCTTTAAACTTCAAAGTTAACAGTGCATTCTTTTTTATTTTGTCTTGCTAACCCTGGCATCCTTACCCTCCCCGCATCACAGAAGTGTGTCCTTTGTAGAGATGAACTTGACATTGAGTGTAAGCAATGGGACCACAATATATGACTCCATTAGGTGAGGGCTGGAAACACAGTGCAGTCACCAAATTCTTCCCAATGTTTTCAGTTCGCCCTAAAGCTCACTGACTCACTGGGTGGGCAATAGGAGTAACTGTGGAAATCTTAGAGTTAAAAGATGTGTATTTTAATAGGTGAAAGGTTGTGAACCTCAAAGAACTCATCACCTGCTTCTTGCCACCTGAATAACCAGGTCCTGGGTGGTCCAGGGCAGCGCAGTCCTGGCCCAGGCATAGAACAGGGGACATCGTTGTCAGCACCAATCATATCTCTGTCCCTTATTCTGAATTTCCATGGGCATCCCTGCAAAGGGTATGCTGGGAGGCCCGCCATTCCAGAAGGGGGTGAAACAACTTAATCAGTGTGATTGCATGGTTCTGTCTGGGTGACAGGGGGTGGGCTTGGAGCCTGAAGGCTGTTGGTGACCACCCGAGCAGATCCTCGGAAAGGAGAGGCATCAAACAGGATAATCTCTGCCCAGCAGGATGCTGCAGTCATCTGACCTACTGCTAACTTATCTCCTCGAGGTCTGCCCTTTGTGTTGCCAACTAGCTGTAGGAGCGTGGAGCTGGGACAGATGCCGTGCGGGCTTGCTCACCCATTGGTGCCAACTGAGGGCACAGAGTGAAACCAACATCCTGGATTCGTGTGTGTGCGTGCATGTGTGTATCTGAGTGGGTGGGTGTATACAGTGTTTGAAGTGAAATTTAATGCAAGCTAATGTTTCTGCTGGAACAACATATCTAAGTTTCATTCTTGTCAATGCATTAAGATACAACTCGAGATTCTTCTAGAACAGAAGGTATAGACTACCGTGTTAAGTGCGGCCAGGATCAGAAACTTTCTGAAGGATCATTTACCTGGGCAGTCTCTGCTCACTTCTGATCATCATGAAAATGCCTCCAACGCGCCCCCAGAGCCTGGCAGTTTTGTGGGATGTGATGACGAAGAGCACCCAACTGTGTCTTCCTTTCAACTAACTTCCTGCTCTTCTGTTTCATCGGATGCTCTGTAAATATTTTCCTTTGAATTGTATTGAAACAGAAAACGCCACGTAACCAACTGAGATACATTTGGACAAACATGTCCGTGTAATAAGTAATTTCCTATTAACTTCCTAGCCAAGCAGAGGAGGGGCTGCTTGTCTGCAAACCAGCGAAGCTGGATGTCACTCTTCTGTTTAGTCTGTGGAGGCGTCAGGAAGGGACAGCTCTCAAGTGACTCCTTCTAGTCAGAGCTTCTAGTCGGGTGGCCTTTCCATCGCCGTCCTCTCGTCCCTCTCTTCAGCATCTAACTGTTTCTCTCCACCCTCAAGACTTCCCCCCTTCTCTGAACCACGTGTCCTTTCCCTTCACACTGCTCCTCATGTCGCCCTGCCTCGTGGCTCTCTCTTCCCCCTCCCCGCTGTGCCTTCCCCATCCGCAGCTTTCTACCCTCCTTCACTTTGAAAATGCAGCCCCGCCACCTCAGCCTCCAGCTCAGTATTGGTGCTTTCTGCATCTCAGTCTCCTCCCCACAAAAACCGGTCGTCAGGATAATGCAATGTTATAAACCACCCAAAACTCTGTGGGCAAAAACAGTCGCCATCCATCACTGCTCGGACCTCATGGGGCCTGGGCAGTTCTGCTGCTCGTGGCTGGAACTGGCTGGTCAGTCCTTCCGGGTTGGGCTGGAGCTCACCGAAGTGTCCAATGGTCCCTTGGCTGGCCTCGGGTGGCCTCGGCTGGAATGACTGGCTCTCTTCCAGGTGTCCCAGCTTCCAGGACACCAGCTCAGGCACATTCAAATGAGCAAGCCCTTTTCTAAGCCTCTGTTTTCATCCCATTGGCCAATGCAAGTCATAAAGCCAAGCTTGGGGTCAGAGTAGGAGGGGACCACAGGTAAAGGGAAAGGGTATGATGCCAGCAGGTGTGAAAAGCTGAGGCTGCTGGTGGAGTCAGTCCTCCATTCCCACCACCCATATCCTTACTCAACGTGCTGGTTATCCAACCAAAGAATTTGAACCTCAGATTCTCCTGCTGCTTAATCCAACAAAGTATTGTCCATCCATCCATCCATCCATCCACCTACCCATCTATCTATTCACCCATCCATCTATCCATTGCTTAGTTCATTTAAAACACGTCTACATGCTGAGCACAGGGATAGATGCTGGAGTATAATGACCAAAAATAGCCCAGAACTCAGGTCTCAAGAGTCCACAGATGAACAGGATACTCATAGGGGCTACTGCCAGCTCTGTTTCCCCCAAACTCCAGTCTCTCCCACCACATTCCTGCTCCAGAGTTTCTGTTGGCTCCCCACTGGGTACAGGATTCAGGCACATTCCTCACCCTGACCTTTGGGGTTCTCCTTTACTTGGCCCAAGCTCTCCCTTTCTTTCTGGGTCTCCTTCATCAACTCTTCTGTCCCCACCACGCTGAGCTGCTCACTGCTCCCAAGCAGACGAAGCTTCTGTCGGACCTGCCTGTGGCCCAGAGTTCTGTCCCATCTTTATGGCTCTCCCCACCCTTTTTCCTACCAAAAATGTACATGTCTAATGCCAACAGAACGAAATGCACAACTGTCAAGGTCCCACTCAGAATTCTGCTATTTCGTGACCACGGGCTTTTCAGCCACAAGGCTTCTCCCTGACTCAGACAATAGCTCTGTCCAGCCCAGCTTTGTGAGCCTCGCCCAGGGTCGGGACTAGGGCGAGACAAATGAGGTGCCTAGGGTACCCCATTTCAGGAAGCACTTGCTCTTAGGGTCGTGCAAGTTCAGGGTTGGCATGCAAGTCGGCACTTCCTTGAGGTCTGCATCCTGGGAGCCTCCATCAGGCCTTCTCCCACTTCCATCGCCACCCCTACCCCGTCATTCTGGTGTCTGCTATTCATCTCTCGTGGGGATGGTTCAGAAGGCCACAAACCTTCTTCTGAGCAGTACTGGTCCACCTAGCCCGAGATTAGGAAATCGATACTTAAGGAAGTAACTATAGCTGCAGGGAAAGTGGGGTGTTCCTGAGATTCGGCGAAGCCCAAGGGAGAGACCAGAAGGGACGACAATGCAGGGGTGAAGGGGGAATTGGCCACTTCTGCCAGAGTTTGAGACAAGTGAATTCATGCCATGACAGTGGAAGAGTGGCGGGAAAACCATGCTGCTGTGAGGTGGCGCGTCCTTAACCGGCACTCGGTGCCCTGAGTGTGGAGGAGGCTGAGAAGGGCCTGACGGGGGAGGGGCGAGGCCCGGCGTAAGCTCACATGGAAGCAGAGATGGAAGGAGAGAGCTCCGAGACCTGAGCTTCTCAGAGAGGACAAAGCGAAGTGCGCGCCTACGGGAGCGGCATGACCAAGGCCAAGGTAGGAGAGTAAAGAGAAAAGAGGCCCACCGATCACGGAACTTCGATACTTTGAAAGGAGAATTGACCAGGGAGACCCATCAATGGGGACAACGACGATTCCTCTTCAAAGACAAAGGCATGGCAGGAAGAGGTTTAAGGTCACCCGTAGAACCTGGTCAAGGGCGTGTTCCCTGCACATCTCTTCCTTGGCCATGGTGTTAATGCCGACATAAGAAGCAATAGACGCAAGGAGCTCAGCATTTTCTCTGAGGCCCAGATGATCTGGGTACAATTTCAGGCCTCTTAACATTCACTGGGTCAGTTTTCTGAAGCCCCCTAACATCTGCCAAACAACCACTGGGGGTCCGAGTGGAGTCTCTAGTCTCAGTCCCCACCAGGCCGTCCACGGGGACAAACACGAGTGCCCGTCAGCACCCCCTTGTGGGATAAGTCAGGGAGTCGTCAACAGGTGACAGTGACATCCGAAAAGACGCAGGGAAACAAACTACGAATAATACCTCCATCATCATCAAAGGCCATCAACACGCATGTGTCCTCAGGTCAAGATCACTGTCCTCTGATGACGGAAACCCAAGTCAACTTTTTTCCTTTTCACCCCTCCCCCGACCCTGGTCACCCTTCAGCTCCGCTGCCACTGGCCAGCTCTCCACATGCCCTCGTCCTGTAGGAGTGCCATCTTGGACGCCAGCCCCATGTGGACACAGGACCCTCCTGCCACTGTCCTTCCACAACCCAGCCAGTTGCTGAGCCAGCACAGGAGGGGCCGGGACCATCAGGGGGAAGAGAGTCAAGCCCACACCACACAGTTGGAAGTGTGATATTTTGCGTTCTCAGTAGACTCAATGTTGTTTAATTTTGACGTTTTGAGGTTCTGAAAGAGTTGCAGCCTGCCTCAGTCGGCATCATTCCTGGTGTGATGATGCTCTTCCAAAAGAACCCCTAATTCAAACATGAAGTGATGAACACGCCAGATTTCTTCAGCACCCATGGCAGTGGCGCTTCAGCTCACCCTGAGCCAGATGGTCCCCACGCCCTGGGATGAGGATGCCTGGCCGGTGCCAGTATTCAAATTCGCAGGGCGCGTTTCCATACTGAAACACACACCACAGGTCTCCTTTTGATTCCATTCAAAGCCACTTTGCATAGTCCAAAGAGTAAGCGACCCTCACAGCAGCCCCAGGAAAAAGGCGGCATTGTGCTCTGGTTTGTGAACAGTCATGAGGACGTTTCTGAATTTGCCTGCCACCAGGAAAGGGGGTGGCGATCACGACACAAGTCCAGAGTTCCTGCAGCCAGGTGCTTTGACCAGCCTGGGGACCCTCCACAACGATCCACAGAAACTGAATTATGGACCCCTCCGCTATCTGACCAATACGAATTCGGGCCTCTCCAGCTCAGGGTGACTTTCGTTTCTTCACTTCCCTCCGCTTTCCCTGCCTGGAGCTCTTGCTAAAATTAGCCTCAAGGTTGGAGGAACTGGCTGCAAGGTTCAGCTCCAACTCAAAATGTTTTCCATCCTTGGACCCAACCTCGAATGCTAAACATTTCTAACATTCAAAGAGGGTTTGTTTGAGTTCCCCGGTTTTACCCTCCTGGTTTCAAATGGCAGCAGAAGCACAGGAGCCAGGATTCTGTAAGGAGAAACTCTCCCAAAGAAGACTCCTGGCCCAACACAGGCTGAAAGGGGCCAAGTGCCTCCGAACCAGGTGGCCGAAATCCCAGGTGCCCGTGGGACGCAGGCCGCTGGGCGCTGGAAGGGTTGACTATCACAAGTGGGGACAAGGTAAGGCTGGGTCCCCTTCTTTCAGAGGAAAGCACAGGGCCTGACACCAGCGAGGCAGTGGCCGGAGAGCAGAGGCGGGTAGCCCATGGGGAGGACAGCCCAGGGCAGGGCCGCCGAGGCTGCCGGAGACGCTGCCTCGGGAGCACACGGCTCCTGGGACGCCTCCCAGATTGAACGCATTTCCAAATTGCAAACGAGGTGAACACGGGAACCTGATGCCCCTTGAGGAAAAACGCCTTCTGTTTACACGGGTGTGGCCACCAGCTCGGCAGACGCAGCACCCCGAAGACTCCGCACCTGGTGTGTCAAACCTCAGACTGCGAACTTGACCCGAACCCAGCACTTGAGACGAGAGTGCCGGGTGATGGTCCACGGAAGCTCTATCTCAGAGGATTCGAGCCCTGCCTCTGTAGGTTCCTGCCACCAGAAACCTCCAGGGCTTACCAAACGCCACAACAAGGTAACAAAGGCAGAAAGGTTAGACCTTTCAGAAAGCTCTAAGTTAAAAAAGAGATCTGGAGAACGTAGAAAAGCATCATAACATTGTGTACCAAGTCTCTGCTGTGCAAGGCTCCCCTGCGGCTGTGCTTCTCAGGACTGATGCGTGCAGGGGGCGCCTGGGGGTCCTGTGAACGCACAGATGCCTCTGGCTTGGGCATCTGGGTGGAGCGCAGGATGCTGACTCCCGCCAGGTCCCCAGGGACACCCACACCCATGCTGCTTGCCCAAGCTCCTCCCCAGCCCCCACCGCCCTGAGCGGACAGCAGCGAAACTCTTGTATTTGAAACAATGATCCCCAAACAGGGTTTCATGTCATCCCACAGCCATCATTGGACGAGTTGCTTTTTTTGTTTTTGTTTTTCAATCCTATTTCCCCACAGAGCAATGCATCTCCATTTAGGGAAAGCTTAAGAAAAAGAAATGCTGAAACTCTTGTCTGGCTGTAAAAGAAATCCTTGTGGCAACTTAAATTTGAATCAGACTTTCCCCTGGAGGAGTAAGAGACGTGCACTTGAGGCAGGTGTGCCCCTTGGCGGACACCGTCATGGGGTCCGGGAAGGTCTCCGGGAAGGAAGACCTTCCAGAGTGGGGCCTGCGGGACCCTCTGTTATTTAAAACCAAGATCAGGTCACGGTCGTTTCATGGAGCCCTGGCCGAGGTCATCATCGGCTTGACACAGAAGTTTCTGGAGGGCACCTCTGGGGGAACGCAGAGATTTAGAAAGTTACGGAAATGTGCAACGTGGAGAATTGGGTGGCATTGTCACCCTAGGATTTCAGACTGCCCCTGGTGTTTGGGGGGACTCTCTCTTGGGGTCCATTTTCCGGCCAGACTCTGCTTTGGAATAAACACGTCCAGTAATCGTGGAACGAAGACGCCCGGCGGAGAATGTTTTCACTGGACGGGGCCTGCACACAGAACTCTGCGCGTTAATTACAAGGTTATGAAACTGTGCATCTCTCCACCTCTGCTGGTATTTTTATAGAGCCATTAAAAGTGACACCTGAGCTTACCCTCCCCCGCCCCACAGTGACATGTGGGAGCTGCAGCCAACCTGAGTGAGGATGAACACTACCATCCAAAGGCTTGGCAAAGCCACAGTCGGCCTCAGCCGCTCGGGGACAGCTCCCAAGGCCACAGCCCAGGCTCTGAGTCACTTGCCGGAAGTGGGGCCCAGGGTGTGGGGCACTGCACAAACTTCCAGGCTTGTAACCCGCCCCAGCTCGGCAGGCACTGAGTGCTCCCTGGGCGGCGCGCTGATGACATACGTGTCTTTTTGCCTTGGCCTCCTAAGGAAGTGGTAAAGCCAAGTTCACCAGCGACCGGCTGAGTCTTTACTTACTGTCATGACTCGGAGGATGCCCAGAAAGGCTCCAACTGTCACCTCCCCGAGCTGTGAACTTCTGCTGTGGCTGCCGTGGCAGATAAACCAGAGGAAGACAGCACCGGCCAGTGGCCAGGCCTGCACACTCTGCCCCCTGGTGCCCCGTGGAAACCCCAGCCCGGCCGATCACAAACAATTGCAGCGTAAGGTGAGGCCTCAGCAAACCCCAGCCTGACCCCCAGTCCTCGTTAAACCAACCGGTTCTACGAATCCTCCCCTGGGAAGGAGCGATGGCCGATGGCCGGCTGTAACTAAGCCAGCGGGGGCCAGCTGGGAACTCAAGCAGTTAGCGAACACATCCAACCCCTCCTCATGCATCTGGACACCTAAGGCCGAAAGCATCAGGGGGTTTCTAGAGCAAAGCACGGGAAGCATTTCTCTGCACGGCCACTTGCATGGCTCAGTCATTAGTAAGCCTGAGCTGCCGCTGAGGTGGCAGCTGCATGGCCGAGCGTTCAGCTGTCAGGGCCCTCCCAGGGAGGCGTAAGGGAAGGAGAACAGGGACATGCTGTGGGGAGGAACCTGAACGTGGCTTTCTCGGGGACCAAAGCAAGCAGCGTCCTGGTGACGTGCGTGACGCTTCGTGGAACAAACTCCCAGGATGTCCTCGCACACACTAGGGAGGTGTCGACACCGGGCCAGCCAACTCTGCACAGGTCTGGGAGAAAGCAGACTCTCGAGTTTCGATTCCTGCTTTAGTCAAAACAGGCCTGAGCAAAAATCCCGCCTGTGCCCTGACAGCACCTGTGCCATCTGCCCTCAGGCTTGTCACCGCTGTGGGTGTGGGCGAGACGCCGTGGAGGGGACAAAGAAAGCCAAGGGGCTGCTCTGGCCAGACGTCCCGAGCGCCTTTGCTGGGGGCCATGGAGCCACCCGCAGCCCAGGCTCCTGGTCTCGCAGTTTCTCTGGGGTTGGTGGGGGGGGGGGGACCCTCTGCATCCGGAGCACCGTGGAGGATGCACAAGGAGTCCAGCCAAGCAAAGCAATTCATTAGGAAAGGACAGTCTCACTTGATCTTGGAACTCTAAAAAGAGCAGCGTTATGTCCTCGGGCAGGAAACAGGAAGAAATGCGTGTGCCCAGAGTGGCGTGCCCCCATGCAGAAGTCCCCCGTGTTCAGCACCTCCAAACCGACCTGTCTCCTCGCTGAGGCAGAGGGCGAGCTAGATCATGCCCTCCGTCAGTCCCCAGGGAGGGGCTTGCTCCCGAGAGGCCTCTCTGCTCCCGCCGCCTGCCGGGCAGGGGTCCTCTAATGCTCGCCCAGCGCAGTTCCTGATGGCACCGCTGGGCATTACCACCAGGTGTGACTCGGCCGGCGGCTCCGAGTGGAACAGAGGAGGGCGAGGCGGGACCTCTCACAGGTGGAAGCAGAGTACCAGTTACCGGGTAGCCGCTGCTCTTGCCCAAAATGCAACGCTTCACTTTCTTTTCCTTTAGCTTCCTAATTTGAATGTGTTTGAGGGTGGGCCTGGGCAGGAGACATCTAAGGAGATTTTTATCTCCTTACTGAAAAGATGTCCACTTGGGAGGAATAAAACCACATAATTTTTTTGTATTAAAATGGTCTTCTCATCCCAAAATTAAAATGCTTTCCCTCTTTTAGCCTCTAAAACAGTGGCGAGTTGCTAGAGCCCTTTAAGGCTCAGATTCTGGCCAAAACATTTCTTTTTGTTTGGTCTCCCCCTGCACGGTCTCACACCGCCACTGTCTTCACGGGGGGCTGACTACCCCTGTGCCCACGGCCAGCACCCTGGCGATGGCACCCACACCCTGTCTGAGCAGCAGCCTGGTGCCAGGGCAGAATCACTTAATATCGAATAAGCAGCAACGAAATCTTAATTAAAACAATCAGTACTTCCCCAAACCACAAACAGCAACAGGACCTGCGTCGCCCTGCATCAGCAAAGACCATTGATAGAGTGAGAGACTGAGTCACTTTTCACTGCAGCCGCTCTCTCACAGAGTCTACTGGGCTGTTTTCTTGCACAGCCACGGGGTGGGGGTGGGGGCGACAGGGGGAGCGGGAGGCAGGTGGAGGGGAAGAAGGGCATTGCTCAGAAAGTAAAAAAAAAAAAATTGACCTCATTGAAGTCACATGATTGGCAAGAGCCAATTAAGAGGAGCTGTGGAAAGGGGAACAGTTAAATTTGTAATTTGGGTTGGGTGAAAACTTCTTTGGGCCCATAAACAACCACAGAACCACAAGTGGGGTAGGCTGGCAGTGCCGGGAGACGACGCCGGCACAGTGGTCAGCAGGCAGGACGAATCAGAAGGGCTGCAAACCACAGGGTTTCGCAGGGCGGTGAACATCACCAACCCACAGCCAAGACACCGCTTTTTTTTTTTAATCTTTAACAATTTGAATATTTGTTTTCGCAAAGGTACATTTTTCATAGGACTCGGGGAGCCCCAGAGGCGTCGAGGGAAAAAAAAATGAAAGAGCTGTAGGGAGCCATGGCTGGGGGCGAGGTGCAAACAATGACCTTTCTTGGTTTTTCGCTCCTAAGGTAAGAAGAAATCAGTGACTCCCCCGCCTTCAGAAGAGGCTGCATTTTCAGGAAGAGGCCATGGCTTCAGACAGCATATTTGAGTCATTTCCTTCGTATCCACAGTGCTTCATGAGAGGTGAGTACACGCCGGTCTTTTAAATCTGCTTTTGCTCAGCTTTGCAGAGAATGTTGTAACTCCGTGCATTTAGCCGACCGGCTCCCTGTCTGTCTGGCGGGGGGAACTCAAACGCAGGCTCATGATTACAAGGCTATTGGATTACTTATTCATCAGACGACAGCTCTTCAGAAACGTCTGAATAAATAGTTAAGCTGTTGAAGTGTTAGTCGGTGCCTGAGAACTCGGGCAAGTGCAAGTAAGCCGGCCTGCTCCTGGTTAGAGCCCTGCAGATGGTGAAGCTTGCGTGGGGCTCCCTGGGTTTTGTGTTTGCTCCCCCTTGCCCGGAGTGACGGCAGCTGAGCTATCCTGAGCTCAGCGCGCTCTGTGGTCCGCAGTCCAGCCTGCCCGGGGCTCAGCGCCGCCTGCAGCGCCAGCCAGCAGGGCCGTGCCAGCCTGGGGCAGAGGCTGACAGGCGTGCCTGAGACCAGCCAGGGACGTCAGGGCCAGAGCGGCCACTCTGTGGTGCCCGGGATGCCGCGAGCGCAGGAGCCGGGCTGGTGGAGCCGGGCGGAGAGCTTGGAGCTGCGGTTGTGTGTTGCTCCTTGTGGTCTGAGTGCAGAGGCAGCCAGCATCTTTCAAGAGAGAAAGGAAGAGAGTTGTGGTGTAGAGAGACCTCGCTCACAAAGAGCAATAAAGACGTTTCCTAAGTCAGGCGCCGTCGCCCTCGAGTCGCTAGATTGCAGGCTTCCTAATGGACCAGCTCGCGTGGAAGCCCTGCCTGTGCCCTCGAAACCAGCCCCCTGAAATACGCAGAGCAGAGGAGGTGACCCGCGAGTGTGAGTGTGTGCACGCTCACTTGCGGTCTCTTTGGTGGGAAGAGAGGGTCGTGCTGAAACCAATAAAGATGTCACAGAGTCATCGCAGCGTGTCGGGGCACTCACGCTGACCGGCGCCCGGCCGAGTGCGGCTCAATGGGTCGGGTCGGCAGAGCCAGGGTGAGGTAGGCAGGTTAGGGGGCAATTCACTCTCTGGCAACAGTCTCTCCAGAGCACCCAAATAGCATCCGTGACTCACGACTTGTCCATTCAGCCAGCAGAGCCAGGGAATGCAGAGGGCTGCTAGCCGCCCCGTCAGAATGAGTGCTGTGGAGTGCCACCGAGCTCCTGTGTCCCCAGGTCCCTGAAAGTCAAACCCTTGACAAAGGCGTGCGTGCACTTCTGTGCACGTGTGTGCGTATGCGCGTGCGCCGGGGATGGCAGGGGAGGAGGTGGAATCTCAGGAGAAAGGGAAGAAAGCGAGTCATTAACCAACTCAAAGCTCCAAATTAAAGGGTTTTCAAAGGCTTCTTTCCTGGCAGCTGAGGACATTTTAGTGAAGTTGAGTCATGCGCTGTGAGTGAGTCACACGAACGGCCCCTCCCCGGCTGCATTTCCTCTGGGCCGCCACCGGGCGAAGGAAGCAATATTGGCAGAGTAACAGTAAAAAGGTCTTCCTGCCTTGTCTCACTTTCAGTAACCCCTCCACACAACGACAGTTTCCTAGTCCACTGACCCAGGAAGGCGGAGTCAGGGCATTTCAAACACGTCCCCTGGCAGTGTGTTGGATTTCGGGCCGGGGTGCTGGCCTGCCTCTGCGCTCACTGGTCAGACAGCAGAGATAATAAGGGGACCCAGGAACCTGCACAGACACCAGGAAAGACAGGGGGCTGGCCCCCAGCACAGCCCCACGGTCCTGTGCCCAGGGGCGGCCGCCCACCCAGCCCAGGCTGGAACTAGGGGCAGTTAGCTTTCAAGGGGGCAGCGTGGGGAGGTCCCTAGGGCCCCCACCCTGTCCCAGAAGGGCTCACGACCAAAGGTGTTTCCATTCCGTGCTCTCAGAAAAGGCCCCCAAGGCCTTTTACAATCTCAAACTGGATAATACAACATTAAGATTTAATGTCAGGACCAAAGTGGAGCCTCAGCAGTGTCCCTGTTAAGTGGATCAAGGTGACACACCAACAGGGTGGTCTCTATTGTCTGGGTTTGCACCACTCCCTCGAGCTCGGGAGGTGACAGATGCCACTGCTGTGGGGACCCTTTGGGCGTTGCCTCAGCACCAGAGGCGAGCACAGTCCCCATGCTCTCCCGCACGGGGTCCTCCCTGAGTCCGAACCCCGTGTGCACAGCCCAGCCATCAGCATGCCAGGACTGTCCCCTTCTCCTGTCACCTGTCATTTACAGCGTGTGCTCCCTCCCAGCTGCAGGCGTGAGCAGGAGGGAAAACACCTGGTTTTCTCCCTGGGGCGGCACTCTACCAGTCCCTGCACTTCTCACCGGCGGGAACCCAGTGCTCACTCTTGGCGAGGTGCCCCTGTGGAACTTGGGGGGAAAGAGAGGCGTGCGCCCAGCCTCCGGGACACAGCCTGAGAGGCTGGCATGCAAAGTGAGTGTGGCCTACCACAGCGCACACCGCTCGGCGCTCTGGCTCGGCCCGCGGAGGCCAGCAGATAAGACGAAATCAAAATTCCCTGGAACGATCCCTCTGGCTTCGCACGCCGGGGCTCCTGCCAACCCCCCACTCTGGGCCCCTCGCGAGGCGCAGCGCGTCACACCGAAGACTGCGGTAGGTGTGGCGAGGAAAACGGCGGTGCAGACGTGTTGTTGCTGAATGCCTCGGGTCGCCGTGCTCTTAGAAGTGGCTTAGTGGTCTGTGCGGAGCCTGGAGGCTGACATGCCTCCGAGTTCCTAGAACCACAGGTAAAAATCTCGGCCGGGCTGCTGCGCCGCCGCCGGCTCGGGGGCGTCCCTCAAAGGGAACGACGGAGTGCAGACGGGCCGAGTGTGGGAAGGGGGCCTCCCTGCGAAATCAGTCCACCCGTGTGTTTAGAAAGACATGTATGAAGGTACTTCTGGCTCAGCTGAAGACTCGAGATCACAGAAAGGTGCAGACAAACCCAGGTATTGCACACAGTGTGAAATCTGCACTGCTTCTGTAGGGCCGCCTCACCCAGCACCGCACCCTGGGGGGCTCGGACGCAGAGACATGCTGCCTCGAGACTGTGGAGCCCCGATGTCTCAGGGAGGGTCCTGAGGCTGCTGTGCTGTGGTGGCAGCTGCAAGGTGCTGAGAAGCTTGGTTTCTTCTGAGGCCTCTGTCCTTGGTGCGTCCGTGGCTGTCTTCTCCCTGTGTCCTCACCTCTTCTTCCGGTGAGGACACGCCCATCACGTTGGGTCAGGGGCCACGCCAGTAGTGGCTTGACTCAATGACCTCTGTAAAAAGCCCATCCCTAAATGTGGTCACGTTCTGAAACACTAGGAGTTAGGACTTCAACACATCGATTTAGGGCTGGCCACGGTTCCATCCAAAGCAGGCCGTCTGCACCAACCCACAGGGCTGCTGTGCTTTCCGGGGCGCTGTCCTGAAAGTGGAAGGGTCAGACCCCAACCCCTGTGGCATGGAGCCCCACATTCTGACACTGCTTGCCCATTTGGGAGCTAATAAGAAAAAAGGTGTTAAAAAATCTATCTAAACTCATAACAATACCCTTTGCCATGCAGTACCTTTACACGCTAAGAAGCCTTTGAAAATGACCAAGCAATTTGGAAATGCTTAAGTTTTAAAAGAGCAAAAAGCTGTCCCCAAAAGAAGCCACCGCCTTGGCTCCACTTCCTCCAGCAACATTGTTCTTGTAATTCAGAATGCTCCCAAGATGCACTCTGCCACCAGAGCAGGGTGTGGGGTGCCAGGGAGGGGCATGGGAGGCCTCACACCTGCTCCTATACCCAGGGTGGCACCACAGTGAGCAGCCAGGAGCGGGCCATCTTCAGAAGGGGCAGCTGACCAGGAACCAAAGGGCAGGGCCCCTCAAGAGCTGTTGAAAGCAAACAGTAGCCAGGAGGCCCCTCTGCTTGGAACACATCTGAAATGTGCTCTCAGAAAGGCCTGCCTGGGGCTCATGCTGGGGCAGAGGGGACTCCAGGGCCCCTGCCCACGAAGACACTGTCCCAGAGAGACCAGGGCTGGGCAAGTGTCCATCCGAGGGGAGAGCCAGGCGTTCACGAGAGCGGCCACCACTTGCAAAGGGCTGGCAGAGCGACAGACAGCACCTTCTCTTTCTTGTCCCGTCCCCTTGCCCCTGGCTCTAGTCAAACAGCACAGAGCAGCTTCCCTCTGGGTCCCCAGTGTCCCCATCTGCAGTAGCTGTCGTTGAAGTGGCTGCGTGGATGGGTCGCGGAGCCTGGGTCGGGCGCTTCGCACAGCCGTCACCGTGGGGCGGGCTTGCCAGCTGCGGCTCTTGGCGTTCCACTCCCCGAGAGGACGCTCGGCCAGACTCGGTCCATGCTAGGAGAGGAGAGGCCGCAGCGCCCGGGGGCACCGCGGGGAGGCCCCCTGGAGAAGGCAACACAGGGTCAGGGAAGCAGATGGTGTGATGGGTGGGTGTCAGAGGACAAGGAGGAGTCCTTGAGGTGGGGGACAGCCTGGTGGAAGGAAGAGCAGCAGGGACCGCGGTGGGACACAGGCAGGTGGTGAGGAAATCTGCCCACGTGATAGCTTTCTGGCCTGTCCTTGTGAGTGTCCACGAAGAAGAGCAGGAAGGAGAGGGGCCCGGGTGCCGCTCAGCAAGTTCAGCTTTCACGCGTCCGAGCTGGTCGGGGTGAGGTCAGCAGAGACCTTCGCAGGAGCTTGTCCGCTGCGGGAGAGAGTTGCAGCGAAACTTTCTTTTCCTGAAGGCCCTCCTCAGGCAAAAAGCCATTTTGCCCGCTGAACCACATGCGGGTTCCCTGGGCCCTGAGGGGTGGTCGATCTCCGCACTCATCCGAAACATTTCGGACCTGGTACTGTGTCAGAGCCCAGCAATGCAGGTGGCCTGGGGCCGCTGGTCTGCTAGGGAGGGAGCAGAGGCCTGCACAGGAAGCTCAAGCGAATCTTTCAGCTTCTCAGGTAACCTCTAGTGGCCTAGATGAGTCATTCGGTGTCTCCACTGTCTCATCTCAGTTCTGTAACATGGGCCAACAGTGTCTGCAGGAGCTCGCCTCCGAGAGTTCCTGTCCAAGGACGTGGAACGCCTCGCGGCGCCTTGCAGAGGGTCACCGTGAAGCGTGCCACCTGCTTCTGAGTGTAGCAGCTGGAAGCGACCGGTTTCCACTCTTCTATTTTCTGGTAGGAACTGGTATCCTCTCGCGCCACACACGGAGACCGAGCATTCTCCCACATCATCTCAAAAACTTGTTTCCAGCTCCTGTTCTTCGGGGAACCCTCCAGAAGCTGCTCTGGGGCCTGAACAGATGTTAACATCTGCGAAACACTTCTCCTGCCACTCCCCGCAAGTCTTCCGTCCTGTGTCCCGGGTGCTACCAGTCCCCTGTATCAGCCTTTCTGCTGAGTAAAACGGGCCACAAGCGATGTGTCTTTCTTGGCTTGTTTTCCCCCAGAACATGGTGACTCTGGTGCTCCAGAACGGTAGGGAGGGGGCCTTTCCTCTCACAGCTTTGTGGACCTTGAGCGTAGTCAGGAGCGTAGTCAGTGCCTGACGGGGACATGGCGGTGGGGAGAGAGGGGTTCCTGAACACAAAGCAGCCCAGCAGCTCGTGGACAGGCCCATGGCTCCCACAGGCTTCCCTGGGTTCACTTCCGGCCTCCCTTCCCCTTCCTCACCTGCCCCAGTAACACTGAAGGGTGCATGAGAAGGGGAAGAAGCGTCTGAGCGGGAGATCTGCCCCCTGTGGCCAGATGAGGACTGGAATGCTGCGTCTTTGTCAGTGACATACCAAGCATGCAGCTCATCAGCAAGAGCCACGTTGGCCACATAGAAGGGAAGACCTGACTCCTGTGGCCCAAGCCATGGGCCCTGGTCTATGCCATGGGACAGGCCGTTCTGGAGTGAGCCGTCCCCGGCTGGTATGGTTGGGACTGGGTGCTCCTGGGCTGGGTTCCAGCATGCCGCGCCTGTGGCCAGGTGGCCTGCAGCTCAGATGTGTCCAGGCAGGAAGGAGAGGGGAGGCCTCTGGGCCTACTCCTGGTGGGGCTCTGTCTTTTTACTCAGGAAGGGCGGCCTTTCTCTGCAAGTTCCCCATCCCATGTCTCATGGGCCAGAGCCATGGCACAAGGCACCGGCTGGAAGGTGCCCGGGACAATGGAGTTGTCACTTTCTAGCCCACAGAGCAGAGGACCGTGGAGGGAACGGTGGCTGGGAACGGACATCCGGCAACTGGGTGCATGTGGCGGCGGACACTGTCCCCAGGTGGACGGTGCTGTCCGGGGGTGTTTCGTCTCTCTGGTTTCCTGTGTTAGCAGTGCTTTGAAAACACATGCAGAAAAACCCCGAGTCTCTGCTGCAGTCCTTCAGTCCTTCTGGGAAGTTGCAGATGGATGTGGGAGGGAGGGGAAGGTGATATCGATCCCTGATTTACTGAAAGCCGGCTGGAGACACGATGCGGAGGGGCAGGGAGCTGGCTAAATGGGTGCCACAGTCACACCTTTGTGCCGTGTCACAGCCCAGGGCGGCACTGGGCCCACTCGCAGTGTGAGCACCACGGGCTGCTCTCAACCGTGTGCCTCTGGTGTGTGCGCCGCCACCCTGGCCGGGGGCTGCACGTGTTGGTGCATGCGCAGCCAGAAGTGGCTTCTTTCTGTCTCTTCCTCTTCCTTCCAAATTCTCACAACCGCGCGGCCCAACACCTGCACACGTTTTTTCAAGGGAAATTCTTTTGTACAGAATTTCTTGAGCGAGGCTTTCTTTTCCATTGCCCTGTTTGAGTGTACCTAAAACTGTCTTGCCTCAGAGCGAGACACGGCCATCAGATCACAAGCGCCTGCCTAGGCGATGGGACACTCACGCACACCTTGCATTTCTGCAACTTACGGGTTATTTCTGCTTGGTAATTACTGGCCCTGTTTACTTTGAGTCTGGATGCAGATCTGTCTCTCTGCAAGCCAGTGCCTTATTTAAAATTTAAAAACAAAAAAAGACCGTTTTGTTTTCCCCAGAAATCAGAAATAACATCAATTTTTCACTCTGTTTTGCTGTCAGGTTGGTGTTCATGAGAGAATCGTTGATTGTGTATGTGGCCCTGCCTCCCACTTCAGGGTCTGTAGGTATCTATTTCCAGGTGGACTTCTTTTTAAGCCGTGCACTCCCCCAGACATTGTAGGGGCCCCCACGGTCACCAAGACTAGAAATCTCAGTCGGCGAGTTGGGTGTGTTCAGTGGCTCTGCCCATGTCAACACTGGTGTCAACTTGCCACCTGTGCTCAGTGGGTCCTAAGCCAGGACGCGACCTGTCAGGTCTTGAGCCCAAGAGCATTGGGAGACAGAAGGGCCCAGCTCTGGCGCTCGGCAGAGCTTCTGCCCCGTCTTTTTCGCCAGCCTCCCAGCGTTCCCTCGGTCTCTCTGATGTCCTCACTGAAAGAGGACTCTGCCTCCTAGAAAGAATCTTCTCGGATCGCTGATGGAGAACGAAATGAAAAGATGTGAGCGATAAACCTTATAGCTGGGAGGGTCACCTCAAAGCTATATTGCTTTTGAAAATGTGTAGGATTTCAGGTGGTTTAGTTTTTTTTTTTTAGTAGATCCTAAAGAAAGATCTAGAAAATATCGCAGCAGTCAGCTTGCCAGACGGGGCTCCGTGAGCACACGGCTCCCGGGTGAGGTTAAGGGAGGCTGGGCATGTGCTCAGAGCAGCCCTCTCCCTCGTTACTCAGTGTAAGAGCAAGAAGGTGAGCGTGCCTAGCCTTCGATGTTTACTTTCCATCGCAGCCACAAGAATGTTCAAAGGGCAACGCAGATTAACTACGAGCCCTGGTCAGGGGGCCGTTTTCCAGCAGCAGCTTTCACGCCAACCACAGTCAGCCGCTCGTTATTACGCTGCTGCTGCTGCTTGCACTTTGAACCCCGTGCACCCAGCCCCCCATGCACACCACCTGCAGGCTGCATCTGCGCAGCCCCTCGCCTTGCCAACAGTCACAGCTGAACCTGACACCAACCCCCTGGGCAAGTCTGTAATTTAGAAAATCTGGAAGGGCCTATATGCACCAGCCCACGCAAGGGCCTGGCGGGACTACAGGGGAGGGGAAACACACCCATGCCTTCGGGAGCACGCACTCTCTGTCTCTCTCTCCCGCCCGCCCCCATCCCGGCCCTTTCCAGCACTGGCGTGTGCACACGGCAGGAAACAGTGGGGACAGGATGACATCGGTCTGGCAGGCAGGAACAGGGACTCACAATGCTGTGGCATGACCACTGAACCCCTGTTTATGAGGCGCAGTGTGGCTGTTCTCCTTGGATCCCGAGAGGAGAGGAGTGGTCATTGAGCTGCCTTACGCACATATTAGGGCCGTGGCGGGTCTGGAGTTCTATGAAAAAGTACAAATGGCCACAAAGGAAATTCTGTTCATCCGCCAATCACCCAACATCATCACTTCATATTGAAAAACTAAATGAAGCAGCACCGCCCACATGCCGCCCTCCAGGTTGCGTGCAGAACAAAGAGATAATTGTACGGGAGAGGCGGGTGGCTCTGTGTGAATGGCAAATGAGCTATGAGACATTGTCCCGTTTCGTGCTTTCTGAGTCGCCCGGGTGGGCGTGTTTTCTGTATGTAGTTATATATAGTTTTATACTCTTCAATCGGCATCCGAAACCATGTAGCTTTATATTTACACAAAGTTTTATATGTGTAGAAGTTTCTGGGGTTTTGCCTGGAGTGATCTTAGACCTGTCCTTGACTCGGGGAACCAGACACATTCACCTGTCCCAGGTCCCTCCACTGGTCAGTCCCTGAATGAGAACCAGAGCCCTGGTCGTCTCCGCTCTCGCTCCAAGTGTTTTGCAGACTCGGGCGTCTAGGTGACTAGCAGGCAGCACCGCCCTGCCGGATCAGCCCGTCTCCATGGGCACACACGGTGGAGAGCCACTGGCCAGGAGCCTGCAGCCTCCACAGTGCCCTGGGCCGGCAGGCAGTGCAGCCGCCCTGCTGCGCTCCCCGTCAGTCTCACCCATAAACCAGCGCTGCCTTCGCAGAGCGCCCCCACGGGCCGCCACGCCCCTTGGGCAACTGTATGGTTAACCAGGTTGGTTTTGAGGAGCATCTTTGGGGAAATCTGAACGGCTAGAGAGCCACAAACGTGCATGTTCATGCAGAGGGGTGCAGGGGCGGCCTTGTAGGCAGCAGCCTCTAGAGGAGCCTTGGGGAGTGGGACCGTGCTGTCTTTGTGCAAGATGGGGACCCAGCAGAGACATGGGTCCTCACGACACTTCTGATTCAAAGCTCTGACGCTCAGAAGGGGTCTCCATCGGGAGAAATGAAGGGCTCTCTCTCCCTCCTTCCTCCTCTCTCTCTCTCCCTCTTTCTCTCACGCAGCCCAGCATTCAGAATCCACATGCCTTAGGCCTCAGAGAACCCAGTGGGGTCTCTTCCCATGATGCACTGCATGTGAGAAAGCTGCTTCCAGGTGAAGCGGGAACCGCTGAAAGTCAGGGCACTAATTTCCAAACTGCTTTGGTCACGTGGCATGTAAGTGAAGGTGTATTTGACATGCGCCCACCCATGCACACTTATTTATTTATAAATTACACGCCTCCCCCGCTGCAGTGATGTGACAGAATGACGGCTTGTGCATTATAAAACACATTCAAAAACAGAACTTAGGAGAAAAACTAAAACTGCAAATTGTGATTTTCTTTCCCCTCTCCCCCATGAATCCCTCAGTCTGAGTCAGAAAGTCCCCAGATTCCTACAAGGGTCTGTCTTGCTGACGGGGACTCAGCTTCTGCCATTGGCCCTTTCGTCCTTCACCTAGAGGCTTCGGTCGATGCTGACGTGTGAACTCCGCTCCAGGAGGAATCGCGTGTCCAGGGCCACCGTGTCCTGGGGTCCTGGTGTGTGAGCTGTCTGTTAGGGGGACCAGGGGGAGGACAGGCCTGACCAGAGCAGAGGGGCGGTGAGAAGCAGGGAGTCCAGGGCCATGGGTGGGCTCAGGAGCTGGGTTTCTCCCCATCACCTGCGCCGCGCTCTGTGTGAACCTGAGCTGTTCACCCGCTCTTGCAGATCGGCAGGCCTCTCACCTGTAAAGTAGGCTCAGTAGCCCCTGCTCTGGATGGATCATCAGGAGGACCTGAGGGGGAGCAGTGGGCACGGAGAGGAAGGCAATAAGCAAAAGCAACTCTGGAAATTGTCATCAAGGTGCATAAGACAGAGTCTGGGGCGGGAGAGGAACCTTGCGGAGCCCAGAACACGGCCCTGCAACCACGCTCAGAGCCCGGCGGGTGTCACAGTGGAAAGCTGGGCCTGCTCCCCCACCAGGCAGCGGTGCAGACACAGTCTCTGTGCCGTCGGCCGAGGGCTGAGCTCACTAACATTAAAAGCAGTCACAGTAACAGCTAGTGTTCACTGAGCGCATAATACGTGCAAGGTGCCGACACGATGCCGGTTTCCTGCATCCCATTACACCCTTCATGCAAACCTGGGGCAGGTGCTCTTGTGGCAGACCCTGGGTGCCAAGGGGAGCGTGGCCAGCAGAGGCGAGGCGACCGGCATGAGGCAGAGCTGCTAGGCGATGAGGAAGCCAGGTCCCCGTGGAGGTGTCCATGTGCAGAGCCCACTGTCACCAGCAGGAAGGAGAGGGGGTTTCGCCGTTCTCTTGGTTTGACACATGAGAGGGCTGAGCCACATGCAGGTAGAGACTCGTCAAGGCCCCTGGACAGCAGGTGACACTGGGGGGGAGAGGGCTGAACCTCAGGTGGCTTCAAGCCTGGGCGTCGTGCACTGTGCTGGGCTGCCTGTGTGGCTCTGGGTGCATCCGGTGGCTTTAGGTCCCCACTGTCAGCGTCGATTATGCCCCTCCCCCCAGAGCTGTCCCCTGAGGGAAACATTCACATGGCTCCAGGACAAACCCGAGGGATACTTCTTTCAGCCTGTGGGGTTCAGATTGGAGTAAGCTCCAGAATCCTGTTCCCAAAATGATATGAGATGCTGGCTTGGCCGGGTGGGGGGACCATGGTAAAGCCTTTCCTCCCAGCCTGTCGGTCTGAGAGTCCCTCCTCAGAGGTGACAGAGCATGAGACAGTGAGGCATTTCCTAAAAAAAACCCTAGGGAGGGCTCACCCTCGGGTCTACGTAAGGCTGACTCTGTATTTACTTGACCTTGAGGACAGCACCGTCTAAAATGTCATGTCCCAGGTGTCTCCTTGCCCCATCTTGTTCTGTATCCTGGACCCATGTACAGAAGGACTGACGGACAGCCCCACAGGTAACCAGGGTCTTCCCACCCAAGCCGGTCCTTCAGGGTGTCCCCGGGTGCCGGCGCTGTGGCAACACCGACCCAGGCCAGGGAGGCGCCCGGCAAACACTCACGCTGGTCACTCCTGAGGTTGGGATACAAATTCTGCCAGAAGCAGGTGAGTCTGCTGTGATGGCAGGAGGTGGCCTCAGTTCCATCACACACAGGACCCTCCACACTGCCAGGGGCCAGGTGCACAGCAAGAGACCCGCTCCCTGGTGAGCCTCGGAGAACAGCCCCCCATCCTTCTGCAGAAGCATCTACCACCTCAAAGTCTACCAACGTTGTCACCTTGCTTCGGGCGAGTAGGTGGGTGTGAGGTGTTCTTTAACCTTATTTATGTAAAAGGCATTTTCCATCTGATTATTCGACAGCTGGTCACCACAGGAAGTCCCTTGCCTCTCTCCTTGGGCTCCACATGGCCAGGGGACAATAATTCATGGCACTACTCCCAAAGCCAGCTCCCAGCCGGCAAAGGCCCTGCTCCCTGAGAAGGCAGGGAGCCCCGCCAGCCTCTAATTGTTACTATGCAAACATCTTAATGGGAACAAATTAAAAGGTGCTCAAGCTAATTATTCTCTGCAATAAAAAATAATAATAAACTAATAAAGCTCCTTTGGAAAGGTGATTCTGTGTTACCTCAAAGGAGTCGCTTTCCTTGTTGGGAGCGGGCATTTGGCAGGCAAGCAGAAGCCCCACACTGCACACTGGAGGTTATACTTTGGGAACTCCTGGGACTCGGAAAAGGCCCTTTTCATGCTTCTGTGCACACTCGGGGCTGGGCCCACCCCAGCCCCGCTTCCAGTCCCCCTCCTGTCTTCCTGTGGTGACTCTCACTTGACCTTCAGTCAGGCTCCAGCCCTTTGGAGGGGTCCTGCAGCCCTAACCCCGGCTGACAGGCCAGTTCGGCCTCTCTCGCAGGTGCTCCCAGCCACTTGGTGGGACAGGTTTCACCTCAAGGACGTCAGTTTAGGATCAAACGTGTCATTTACAAAGACTACACAGTCTGAAGGAGCAGAAGGTAGAGAGGGACCCCTGATGTCTCTCACCATGGATGGTCCTGGACCCTTTAGTTGCCTGGGCCTCTGGAGAGGTTCTCACCTGGGAGTCAACCCCCAGGGAGAAGGAGGGGGAGAGGGAGAGGGAGAGGGAGAGGGAGGGGGAGGGAGGGAGCCCACCCCAGCAGGCTCAGTAGGTTGGCAGCAGCCAGTGTGAGTCCTTCAATGTTCTGGGGGAGGATCCTGTTTGTTCTTTAAAGTCAGGCAATGATTAAGTTACTTTGTTGCTTATAAATAAAGACAAGAGCGACCAACCTTGGCCAAGGGCTACCAGGGCACCAGGCACGTCATCTCCCTCATCTCCCATGGTCAGCCGCCGTGTGAGAGAAGCACATCTGCCCCCACCCCCCCACCCCGCCTGATGACGACAGGGAAGCGCGCAGCCCAGGCCACACAGCTGGTAGGAGGCAGAAGCCAGCGGGAGTCCAGGCTCCGTCTGGCTCGCCCACCTGTGGCGTGGTGGCGGGGTTGGCACTGGGTTCAGCCTGCCCGGTCAGCTCTTCCCTTCCCACTGAGTCGCCTTGGGCAGACTGCTTACCCTCTCTGGGCCTCCCCTTCCTCGTCGGTGCGGTACACGAACAAGGGTGCTCCCCTTGTGGATCTTGTGAGGCCCAGGTTAGAATGCCGCCTGACACCCGGAACCTTCCAGCTGATATTGTTACCTATCGATATGCCACCTGCTTGAGTTTCCATTTTCCTCTTACACACCACTACAAACCAGATCCAGAAAGTGCACCCCCGTTCTGCCACTCACGTGACTGCTCACGGGCACGCAATGCACCCTGGTGGACTGGCTCATTCTCCTGCGGGAGGCAGGTGGCTGCTGCATGGGGTAAGGAGGGGCCTTCGGCTGGCCGGGCTCTCGGCTCTGGCCTCAGCCCTTGCACATGATCTCCACGCCCTGCGCAATGACAGGGCAGTACCTGAGATCCTGCAGCACTGACATCCTAAGTGAAGGGCTCTCTGTTAACTCTCTGAAGCATTGGTCAATCCCTCTACCTTGGGGGCTGGGTCATTCTGCTGAAGGGGACTGTCCTGGGCACTGCAGGATGGGCAGCAGCCTGCCTGGTCCACATGCACTAGGTCCCAGTGGCACCACCTCCCCAAGATGTGGCTGCTCCAGACACTGCCACGTGTTCCCTTGAGGGACAAATCACTCCTGTTTGAGAGCCACTGTCCTGGAGAAACCCTAGGAGCGGACACACCATGGCGGGCTCCCATTTATTCTTGGGCGGTGACTGCGACCCTCTCCATGTTGGCATCTTTGACACTTCATTTGTCCCCCACTGTCACCCCAGGCCCCTAACACTGGTTCAAGCTGCCTGCAAGAACTGACGGTCCAGGGGCCCTGAGGTTCTGGTGACCAGGCACTCACCCCATAGTGAAGAGCAGGAGAGAAAAGCACCCATGACTCCAGCCTGCTGAGGACAAGCAAGAAAGCACTGATGTGCTGGGATCACTTCCTGGGGGAAGCCAGGCCGGTCACCTCGACCTTCAGCAGCTTTTCTAGCATCACGGAGGGAAAATTAGGTGCTTCTGGAATGATGCCTTGGTTACTGTGGTTGAGAGACCCAGTGATTAAGACTCAGAAGAAAGACGTCGCCCACAGAAAGTGATGAGGAAGCACCGCTGGAGTGTCGAGTCTTGTGGGTCAGCACTATTTATTGTGCGGCATTGACCATGGGCTGGGCCCTGCTGGAAGTGCCTTATAAAGAGGAACTCATGTCATCCTTGTTGTCTGTACAGTGGGGACAATTAGCCTTCTCATTTTACACATGGGTATCTGGGGCACAGAACGGCCAAGAGTCTTGACCAGGGTCACACAGCTGGGAGGTGGCAGGGCTGAACTGAGGGTTTAACCCCAAAACGTGCACGTGCCCAAGAGACGGTCTCCTAGAGGGCGTGACCTGGGTGCTCGTGTCCATGGGAATCAATCCAAACAAGTGCCTTAGCCTCTAATTTCAGACGTCACGGGGAGGAGGGCCACGATCTGAGGATGGCAGCGCCTGGCACTCCCATGACGCCTTTGGGGAAGAGCCATGCTGGGCCCTGACAGCCAGCGCCCGCTTCTGAGTGGCCCCTCCCTTTCCCACAGTGGGGTTGTCAGCCTGTCTCTGACGAAGGCTCTGGACATCTGGAAGAGAGGGAATCCAGGGTAATGATCGATGCAGGGACCTGCAGAAAACGGGGGCTTTAGTCAAAAGTGTCAGCAACCCCAAAGCATATTCAGTTCCCCTTGGCCTCATGCTGTTTTCTAAGCCCCTCTGGGAGGACCCTTCTCCACACTCCGCGCAGTTCCCATTGCTCCACGATTTCTGGTAGTGGGGTCGTGACGGCCGCCCAGTGGGGCTGTTGTTCAGTGGGGGGAGTCACTGTGCAAAGTACAAGGGCTGGGACATGTGTCTGCACGGGGTGCTCAGGGGACCAAAGGCAAGCCTCGCCACATCCCTGTCACCAACATGGGTGCACATAGTGTTTGCTCCCTGAAACAGCGGGGTTACCGGAGGGACACTCTGAGGGCCCAGTCTTCCAGGGTGCCTGTGGGGAGCTCCTGCAAAAAGCCACTTTCCAGTTCTGGCTTTTACTTGCTCGGTTCATCTATCTGCTTAGCACTTACAAAAACATAATTCGAGGTTTTCTGTGCCTGAGTGTAATCTCCCAGACTCTGAATTCTCTGAGAGAGAAACTCACGCCTCATTTCTCTCGTTATTCCCAGCGCAAGGCAGGGTGTGGGCCCTCAAATGTCGGATGGGGGAATGGAAGGATGGGTAGGTGGGTAAACGGAGGGACAGATGGACAGGTGATCAGATCAATGGGGGACGCTCCAGCAGCCTCGTGCTTCCTGCCACGCTGCAACAGTCCCCGTGGGTGTGAGCAGAAGTGAGCACTGCCGTCCCTCCACCCACACGACGCAGCAGGAGTCAAGTAAATGAGGCCCTCCGCCTGGCCTCGGTTCTCCCTTAACCCCCGTGACCAGCTAAGAATGGGAAGAAGGACATGGGGCTAGGACAGCCAAGAGGAGCAGGAGGCCCGGGGCAGGTTCCACCTCTGCCAAAGGGTGTCGGGCTGGCAGTCCTGTGGGTGTCCCCCGTGGGAGGCTTGGCAAGAATGCAAGAAGCAAGTGCGAAACACCACGTAGTCAGAGGGCTTCTTCCTGTTCCTGAGATGATTGCTCTGTGCTTGAATCAAACAGCTCTGTGGAAAAATAAATGTCTGTGACCAGGCGAGTTCACGATCGCAGGACTGATAACCAGGCCCAGTGCATCTCCCATGGGGCCGCCACCTCCAAGACGCCAGGCAAAGAGCAGACAGCAGGCTGTCTGCTCAAAGAGACCTTTCTTAATGGGAAAACTTAACCATCGTTTTTCCTGTTCAAAAAAGGAGATTAGTGGAAAAACAGAAGAGGTTTGGTAAATAACTTATGGTAGCTTCGTCATTAAGTTCTCTTGGTCTTGCCTGTCTCGGCGAAGATGCAGGAGGTTGAGTGGGCACAGGGGTAGTCTGCTGGATGTCCAGCCCACGGGGCCCAGCCCCCTCTCAGTTTGTGCCCAGCCCTCCCTGTCTCTCAGTTTAGGGGGAATTTGTCTTCTGTGAACTGTGGGGCAGGTGATGTTGCACGTGTGTGTGTGTCCCCTTCCATTCTGAGATCGTCAGCATCAGCCCAACAGTCGTGGGAGCTCACATCCCTATCTGCCCCCAAGCATCCCCTCAGAAGTCCCTCTGCACCTAAGTCCCCCTCGGCCAGGCCTGGACCTCAGTTGCCTAAAACTATCCACCTTGGCTCATGGTCACATGGGATTTGGCGAAGGCTGGGCCTCATTCTCTTTTCTATTGAGAAATGTTCCTTAGTGGATCCTCTGTCCAAATAAGTGCCTTCTAATGTTTATTTCATACTTTCTCTTAAGATTTGATCTCCTAATTCCTTTCCCATGGGTCTGCTTGTTCAGTCTCCTTTCTTACTTGCTTACATCATATATGGGGACTTCTTGCCAGAGTAGACCTTTCTCATTACATTTCCCATTTCCTGCTCCATACTTATCGCCTTCAAATATTCTTAAATCAGTGGTTCTTGCCTGGGAGGAGAGGAGGAGAGGTGAGGGGGGTAACATTGCTCACAAAATGTCCAGAAATACTTTTTGTTGTTCCAATGGGTGGGTGGGGGAGGGGAGAGGAAAGGTGTGCTGGCACCTAGTGGGTAGAGGCCAAAGAGGCTACTTACATTCTACAATGCCCAGGACAGCCCCTAGCCACAAAGGACGGTCAGGGCGGAGACACGGATGTCACGAGGTAGAGAAATCCAACAAGCAGGGGTTATGGTTGTAGAGACAAGTCACTGCCCTTCATTCCCTTGCGGTGTTTTCCTCTCTGGAGAATGCAGCCCTCCCCATCCCTGGAAACCGGGGAGGGAGCTGTGCGTGTCTTCCGAACAAGTACCTGTCACAGGGTAAACGGAGAACCTGACAGGTCTCAGAAATGATGCTGGCAGTGGTCACTTGGGGGTCTACAGGCCTTTCATGGTCCAGTATGTGCTGTAGGCCCTTTAGGATTGCAGAGGAGGATCCTAATCTCTATGTGATGTGGAGCAGACAGGAGCTATCACCTTAAACAGATGGTCTGAAGGCTTTCGTAAGGACTTGGCATATCAGAGGAAAAGGAAGAAGGCAGATAGAAGACAAGAGAACCCAGCACAGAAAGTCAAGGCTAGAGAAGGTATTGGGAGACCCCAGGTCAAAGGCTGGAGAGAGGTGATAAGGGGAAGGAATTCTGGGAGCAGGGTCAGGGGTCCCCACCACACTGGTGAGGAGGGTGGCCAGATAGCCAACAGGGATATGCCTGAAGCCCAAGAAGGATGGTATTCCTACAGAGGCCGAAAGATTCCCTTCGGGGAGAAGCTGAAGATGGGAGGCAGCAGGGTGAGCCAGAGGGCATGTGGCTGGCCTGGAGTGGAAGGGGCTGAGACAAAGGAGAGCCTGAGACACCTGGAAGCATTTGTGCAGGAAACGCCCCGGGGCCAGGGGTCATGGGATGCTGTGGCTCTACCCCTGCATGCCCACTTCCCACAGGCCGCGACACGTCACCCCCTTACCCACCCCATGCCTTCTGAGTTAACATGGTTAAGCTGACTTGGAAGGTGAAAACATGGAGGTTTGGAGTTTAGATTAAAAAATAAATAAAAAAGAAAGAAATTTGAAGTTTAGAGAGGTAAAGAAAGACCAAGTTGGCGTGGCCAACAGTCCTAGCTGTGTCGGGACTAAACTGAGCCTTCCACCAAATCATTCACACACTGCCGTGCTTCTAGCCTGCCGTGTGTGATGCACCGAAGCCTCCCTGGCTTCAGCTTGGAGTTGGGTGTCGGAGCAAAGGGGAGGGAGGGAGGCTGTGGGAGAGAAGGAGACTTTGTGGGGAGAGGCCCCTGGAGAGATCTACCACTGGAGGTGGAGAGTGGAGAGCAAACACCCGCCCTTTGGTTCCTGGACTTGATGATCTAGGTGTCAAGTAGAATGGAACATATATTTACCAAAAAGAAAGGCCATCCCCAATCCGGACAGCAATTCGGAGGAACTGGCGTCCATACCCCCTTTTTCCACTTCCTCTGGGGCTTTCATAACCATCCGATCAGATTCTCAGCGCCCTCCCCACCACGCCCATGTCCCTGCCCAGCTCCTTCTGACCCTAGAGCCGTGGTGTGCCTGGTTAATCACACTCTGTGGAGCGTGGCCATGATGAGCCATTGGTAAAGGGCCACATGGCTGATGTGGGCGCGCCTTGTGCTAGAGAGCGGCCTGGAGTACAAAGATGATAAGGCGTGAAATGGCCCCCAAGGAGCTTCCCATTCCATAGGAGAAACACTCGGTGAACGAAATGAGAATTGAAAAGCACCAACACGAGAGCCCTCACCAGCCAGCCACGTGGCTGACCGGGGCCCGAGAAGCTGTGGTCTCAGCAGGGCTTGAAGAGGGAGAAGAATGCTCTTCAGACAGGGCTGGGGAAGACAAAGGAGATGAATGGGCAAGGCAGCCAGGCAGGCTGGGTCGAGGGATGCGTGTGGGCCCGGAGCGGGCTGCCTCAGCTCACTCCTGAACAGCAAAACTGAAAGCAGATCTTTGAGTGCCGCAGCAAGAAGGCTGCACTTGAATTTGAGACCAGAGGCCCTACACTGGGCAGTCCATTAGAAGCCCCTGGAGTGGTTGTTAAAATGCATATTCCTGCCCCCCCGCCCCGCCCCAAAGCCAGGAGAGGTCCGAGGGCCCGAGAATCTGTACCTTTTGTAGCCTTATAATCTTGGTGATACTTTGAGAAAGACTCAGTTACAGGAAGTCTTTGGACAGTTTTGATGAAGTCAGAATGAAATCCTTGTGAGGTGTCAGGGTTTAGCAAAATTCAGCAGAACCTGTTTCTACCTCCGACAGCTAGCACCTGCTCTGGGGGAAGCCACGCATTCTGGATGGTGAGTCCCCTCGCGATTTACTCGCACTGGGTGTTTCCCAGCCCCATCTCCCCGGTCACTGACCAGGCCCACTGCTCATGAAATGGGACATGAAAATGCCTATTTTTAAGTGTATGTCACAAGATCCTAGAGTTAGTCTAGACCAAGTGGGGTCTAAAGTATTCAAATACAGCCTCCAAATTCTGTACAGCTTCTGAATAATGCACACATATGGGAATTCTGACAAGAGTCACAGGTTTTCATCAGTAGGAGAGACCCCAACCGGGTTGGGGTTCCTGTGTGTGTGTGTTTGGCACATCTCTGGCTTCTCCCACTATCTCTGGACTCAGAACCTAATCTAGACTCTCCTGAGTCCCTAAAGATGTTCCCAGTTGGGATATTAAAAACCCCTGAAGGCTTCTGAACTTCCCTGCCCTCTGGAGCATAGAGGCATTTTCTCTCCCATTAGCAGGGGGCTGGTGGGAAGCCGGAGCCATGGGAATAAATGCAGCTCCAGGGAAATGCTGGTAGGGCACCCACGAGGGTCATGAGACTGCAGGACTCCTATGTGGGCTTGCAGCCTGGACACAGATGCTCAACAAGGAATTTTTGGAGACCGACCAGGCAGGCTTCTCCCAGGGCCATGCCATCCAAAGTGTGGTCGCCGGTCAGCCCTGGCACCTTGGTAGGAGTGCAGAATCTCAGGCCCCAGGTGGACCTGCAAAATCAGTCTGCATCTTCACAGAAGCCCAGGGCAATTTGCACACATGTTATAGTTTGAGGAGCATCCTCCTCAGTCTCCAACCTACCCCATGATTTGGGCCCCTCTGCTGGGAGCCTTGCAGAGACAGGGCAGTGGAATCCGTTATGGGGGCGGGGGTGGGAGGGGTGGCAGGTCTCACCCCCTCTGCCTTCTGGCCTTTGTAGCTGCTTTCCCAGAGGAGCACCTGCAGGGTCGTGCTTTTCTGGAAAGCCTCTAGAAACAGAACCCCCTCCCCCTGCCCTGCCTCTAGGGTGGGGCTGCACTACCTCTTTTCTCTCTAAGTGCCCGGGATGCTGACAGCCTCAGATGGAGGCATCCTGTTTGTCGAAAAATAAACCGGCAGTTAAAGCAGGGTTGCGAGAGCGAGAAAACCACAGGCCTGCGCCCCGCTGATAACGCGCGGGCGCAGCTTTTGCAGAAGTTCCGTCGCTGCAGCGCCGCACTCCTGGGCCCGCGCCACCTCCTCCTTTCCTGTCTCTGCAGCCCTGTCCCCCGTTTCTGCCTGTTGCTTTCTGCGTGTCTTTCAGTTACTTCACCCTCTGTTTTTTCTGAAGGGTGCCCTCGCTGCTCTGCGGGGAGGGGTGCACCAACAAACACTGCCCCGGTGGGGACCCGCGGGCTTAGACCTACGGGCTCGGGTGACATGTACAAGCTGTCATGAAAATGACACAGTTTAAGAAAATCTGAAGTTGCTTTCTTTTCTACAGTGTGTAATGCTTTGACCTGCACCCCCCCCCCAAAAAAAAAAAAAACAGAAAAGAAAAAAAAAAGAAAGAAACAGAAAAGGCCATCCGGACGAGGCCCGCGATGCTGAAATGTTACATGAAGCAAAAGGAGCCCCAAAGTCCAGTATCCAGACTCTCTTCTCTCTTGGAATAAGCTGACCTGGCCTGATTCCATGCGGTGAATAACTAATTACCAATCTTCCTCTTTTGGGGGATATTAAAAGCTCTTTCCCCATTTGCCTATTATCAGATAAGCAAAGCAGATGAGAAGTCAGTGGGTAACCACAGGTACAACCACAGTATTAGCTGGAAACCAAACGACTTGACCCTCCAAGGCAAAGGGTGTAACTGAGAGCCACCCTGAAAGTGGTCTCATACAAGCCCTGAAACGCCATGTTCTCAAATCAGTAGCATGGACTTCTCTGAGCACGAGAGGAACAACCCTACAGAGAGAGAGAAGGGGAGAGAGAGGAGGAGGAACATCTCCAGCCACAGAAATGGCTGCAGTGGGGTTTACTCAGAGTCCACAGGAAGAAGGGGTCCGGTCATTGCCAGAGCCCCCGCAGCTACCCACCCTAAGGGTCTCTCCCCGAACTTTCAGATTTGCTTCAGTTATTCTTCTTTGTCCAAACACGTAGGGTCGAAACAGACCATGTGCATTCCTTAAGCTTTCCTGTGTTCGGAATGAATGATTGGCTCGGGTGAATAAGAATCCACCTTATTTTTAAGGACTTCCGGAGACCCATATCATGTCCCTATTCCCTCCCCTAGAAACCTCTCCAGACGCGCTCACTCCACCGTCAAGCAGGTCACGCCTCACCCTGCTCCCTGGTGAGCCCATTTTCCCAAGTCTGTGACCCTCTTCTTTCCTCTCGTGCCTTGCTCACGGCCATGTGTTGAATTGCCTCATTCTCCTGGTGGGAGCCCCTTTGCGTTTGATCCCGTATACTTTGGCTGACCCAGGAACAGACTTTAACAATGAATAACTCGACTTTATAATGAAACAAAGAAGTGAAAACTCAAGTCAAAGGATGGTTAACACTTTGGGAAATAGGAGAGGAAGAGCCCGGGCAGCATGAGCCAGGTGTGAATGGCCAAGTGCACAGTCTAATGGGGGGCTCTAAAGACTGGCGCAGGGAAGGGGGAGCCCATGGGAGACAGGACGCCGTGCCAGGAAGCGCTTTGAATGCTCTTAAGAAGGCACATTCCTTCCTGAGCAAGGACCCAAATGGATGCATGATCATTTTCACTATTTACTTTGCAGACCTCGTTGAAATGTCCTTAATGGACTTCTTTCTCATTTAAACGTTACCATAAACAAATGAATGAAAAGATTGTGACAAGAAAATCCTAGATCTGATTTTAACTATACATTCTGGAATTTACACGTCTATAATTGCAGTGCCCTTCAAAGTGGTCCCCGGGGCGAAAACCCACCATCCTGCTAACAGCTCCATTATGATTTTCAGCATTTTTGAGGCTGCTCTTTTGAAATGACTTCCAGGGTCAGTTTATTGGTTAAACAAGAAAAACAGCCTCCTGACTTTTAGGTCACACCTCATTTTTGAGCAAGACAAGTATTACCAGGCTTCACTAACCTCCTTCCCTATCACCGAGTCTCAGTCTTCAATGGCTTCTGGCTCTTTCTAAAATCAAGCCCATTGCTGATGTTCCAGACCCTGTGATTATTCCAGAGAAATATACTCCATCCTTTCCTTTTTAAAAAGAGGAATTCCAGCCAGATGCTGAGAATGTCAGTATCACTACAATATAATGTAAAGCTACAAGATATCTAGGTTGAACAAAGCAACATTATCAGCCTATAACAACTTACCTAGGGTTTAAACAGTCAACTTCAACCTGCAGCCACACCTGGTTAAAAAAAAATGTATAGCCAGCCTGACCCACTCATATAAGTCAGCACATTGATTAGGAACCTATGTGACTGGTCCAGCTAACTATGTGACTGGTCCATTGATTAGGAACCTAACTATGTGACTGGTCCATTGATTAGGAACCTAACTATGTGACTGGTCCATCGATTAGGAACCTAACTATGTGACTGGTCCTCACTATTTGAAAAGATTCAAGAATGAGATGCAGAAAGTAAATTATAATTCTGTGAAGCGTTTTGGCACATGATGAGATCAACTTTTACCCCAGATATGCCCTAATTATTGATAGCAGGCAGACAGATACATGGGGCTGTGTCAGGGTGTTGCTTTGCCTGCAGAAACTGAGAGATCCCAAGTCACGGGGGCTGAAAGCAGGCAGAAGCATGCCTGCCTCTCCGGAAGTCTGGGTCCAGGGTGGCAGCTTCACAGTCACAGGGAAGAGGGCCTCTTCTGCCCCGATGGGCTGCCATGCCTGGCCCCGACCACAGGGCTCCCCACAGCTGCTCCATCCCGCACGGCTGCCTCCACATTCACAGCAGGAGAAGAGGCTGTGGAAGGGGAAGCTTACCCCTTCCTTTTAAGAGCAGGCTCTGAGGTTTGCCCACACACCCCTGTTCACAACTCACTGACCAGAACGTAAACCCGCACTCAGGGACACCTCGCTGCCAGGGAAGGTGATCTTTTCCGGTGCAGACTAAATATATGTATTTATTTGTCTGTTTAAATCAATTTATATTCAATGTATATTAACAGATACTTCTATTTATTATCAATATAAAAGGATATAATATGCAAAATATATTATCTATAATAATTTAATACATACATTTATAAAATATGTTTAATTTAATACTAAATTATATTAACATAAAAACAATTATATTTATAATAGAAATCTATTAATCTGTAAAATACAAATATATTAACATACATAATTATATTCTATATTTATACCTTACATAAATATGTACATTTATATTAAATATATTCATTTTGATTTACTTATGGAAAGTAAATGACATATAAATGCACATTTGTATGAATTTATATAAACATATATATTTATATAAACATGTATAAATGTACATAAATATGTATAGAATTTTATACAAATATATATTAGATGATACAAACATATCAATGCATGACATTAATATATGTTACTATGTTATTTTGTATGTTAAGATATCTCTATTATAATGTATAGTGTGTTAACATATGTCAATATCATGTGCATTATCGCCCAACACGTAAACACACTGGTGACCTGTTCTGACGCAGACTTTGCATGCAGGGTCTGCGTCTGCAGAGAAGCAGCCTGTGACATGATATCAGGAGCCCCTGACCCGCCGATGCTGCCCTAGTGTCGCCCCCATCCGTCTCAGGGGCAGGTGCAGCTCCGCATCACACTGTGAACCAGGCGATGCTCGGGACTCATCCAGCAGGGGCACAGGGCGTGGAAGCTCCGTGGGCCACAGGCCCCTCAGGTCAGAGAGACCCACCTGTGTGCATGGGGCCTCTCTGTGGGGAGGGGAACGCTCCCTTCGAAGCCCTCCCTGCTTCTGCTTCAGCCAATCCCCTCACCAAACTGGGAGGGAGAGAGCCGTGCAGGGGCAAAGGGAACCTCTGTGGATAGGGACTGCCATCTGCACCCTAGCAGGGACAGGCGGGCTTCACACAGTGCACGCTGGACTCACCTCCCAAGAGTCAGCGCTCAGGAGTTTCGCGAGCTGGCCGTCAAACACAGGTGTCATTCAACACGCAATCAGGCAAACTCATGATTAAATTCATTGGCAACTCATGTGCTGAGAACTTGACACCCAGCACAGCCGCAGTGTGCTGCTGCAGCTTCGGGCAATCAGTGGCATTTGTGCCTGTTGTCGCCGTGTGACAGAAACATGAGCTCGTGGAGTGCTGGCTGTGGAGGTCAGGCTGCGCCACCCGCAGCGATGGCTGAAACTGCGGGTGCCACCTCGCAAGGCTCCCCTCCCGCTCCCCCCCACTCTCCCACCCCCCTCCCCCAGAGCACTCGGGGCTCCAGGCAGCCAGGCTCTGTCCCAGCCCCTGTCCTTCGACCTCAGCTGTGTTTCAGGCCGTCCTCGTCTGGTCCAACTAGAGAGCCAGTGGGGTCCATCACAATCAAGGCCCACGAGGAGCCTCCTCCACCCATCGCCCCCCACCCAACTCTCGCTGATACGAGCTCTTCACCTCTCTTTGCCCTCCTCAAGGACAAGCCACCTTCCTTTCCCTGGTGCTGGAGTGGGCCACGGGGGCCCCAGGCAGCTCCTCGGAGGAAACTTACTCTGACCTACATTTCCTCTGCTACCTGCCCACCAGTGCTCAGGGTGGATTAGACCAAGGCCCCAGCAAACTGCTTTTGACACTCAGGTTAATAGTGTCTTGGAAGAAAAACTCACGTTGTTCTCTGATTCGTGGGTTGGGGGCATTTTCACTTGTTGCTGGAGCTCCAGCCACGTCCATGGGAACAATGAGAAAATCGCTCCGAGCTTGTTTTTTCTCTTTGTCCCCCTCACCCTGCAGGAGAGATTGGGAGAGGAGCCCTTGGGCCCGGCGTCCTGGAATGGACCCACTGGCTTCCGCTCCTGTCTCCTGAGATGCTGCCCAGGCAGGGCCTGCCTGCCAGAGTTCTTGCTCCTTTCTCAACGATGCCCCATCTCAGGACTCAGGGGAGGCCAGCGCTGGCTGGGCGGGTCCCTAGGGCACATCCCATGGTCCCCTGGGTGGAGATTGGACCCCTCTGACCTCAGAACTCAACCTGGTCTGCAAGCAAAATTCATCTGATTCCAGGCCATGCTTCTCCATTGCTTCAGAGTTTGACGTTGTGTGGGATGGGGCAGTAACATTTGGGTCCTATCACACATACCCCCACAAACATACGGGATCTCCATCGTGCCCTATTTAAGTTGCTCTGTTTAGATTTCTGTCATTGTTGCTGATTCCTCAAATAGCAAACATTTCTACAAGAGACAAAAAATACCAGTACCTGGGAAGTGAAGACCACCTTGTTTATGTAGGTACTTAGCTCACAAATACCTAACAGTGCTCGCTACACACCCAACGTTGTTCTCAGGACTTTGCAAATAAGAATTCGTGTGATCCTCCCAACATTCCTTACGTGGTGGATACAATTATCCCCATTTTGCAGATGAGGACACTGAGGTACAGATTGGTGCCCAGGGTCTCGAATCCCAGCTCCGTCTGGCTCTGGCGTTCAATTCAAACTGAGCCCCCAAGCCAGGGGCAGGACACCCCAGGGCTCTACCATGCATAGAATGTTCCTACGAGAAAAACCATATCTGCCCACGCTCCCCTACGGTGACTTCCCGGGGGCCTCTGTGGGCCAGCATGGCGGGAGCGGGAGTTACCCCCTGCGCACCTCATCCCCGCTCCTGCCTGGGATGCTTGCTGGTCCTCACAGAGAGGGTGGCTCCCCTTCCTGCGGCGGAGAAATCGGAGGGGGAAGGAGTGGCTTCCACTGCTTCTCACAGGCCAGCGACCGAGACATGGGTCAGAGTGTTCTGTGAGGCTCCACAGGCGCAGAATGTTCTTTTAAAAGTTGTAGAGAAATTATATTTCTATAAAGGGAGTCGCTGTTTTAAGGGCGTTATAATTTAAGGGAGTCACAGTGCCAATTAATTCAGTAACCTATTTGTTTTAGTAAGTTATCACGCAAGATTTCCACCAGCGCCTCGGCCTCGCCCACAGGGGGCCAGTCCTGGCTCAACTCCAGCCCTGGGAGGGTCCGTGGGGCAAGGGGAAGAGGCCCTGCGGTGGCAGGTGGCATTTGCAGTTTTCTGTTCCTGGTTCCCCAGACAACAGCCTAGGAAGGCCTCCGGGGCCCAGGGCCCGCATTTTCTCTGGCAAAGGTGGACGCCATTTTGCACAACGAAGCCCTTCGGGTCTCCTTCCCTATAACGGTCTCCTTCCAGCTTCCCCTGCTGCCCAGAACTCCACTTGCTCTGCCTTCTCAGTAGAGGACTCAGAAACACCCCTCTGAAACTAGAGTTGGTTCCATTTTTCATGAGGTGCCACTTTCTAGCCACACCCAAACACCAAACCACGGTGCTTTCTCCCACGTGCCTCTGTGCCGGATTCGCATCTGCTCTGCTGAACACAGAGGCGCGTACCTGAGACATCTGGTCGTCCTGGGCTCCCAGGCCCTCTGGGGAGCTCGGGCTGTGGGAAACAACTGACCGGAGCTTCTTCTGGAGGAGATGCCGTGCTATTTCTATTTTTACAAAACCTTTAACTTTTATGGATTTCGAGAACAATACTTTTTCAGTTCTTTCTTTGCTGCATGCATACAGCATGGAATCATCTGGGGGAGAACAAGGCCCATGTGTTGTGTTCTGTATTTGAGAAATGTGAAATAGGGAAACCCCTAGGCAAGAGCAGAGAGCCTGAGACTGTGCAGAGGGCCCAGGACCTGCCATGATGGTGCTGTCCCCCTGGCAAGCAGCCTCTGGGCGCAAGGGACAGTGGGTGCTGTCTCCCTGCCAACCAGCAAGCGGGCCTCCCAGTGCACCACCTGTGCGGCCAAGGGCAGTAGGACCCGCCCCGGCCCTGGTGCTGGACTTGGCTTCTGCAGCTTTGGGTTCATGATTCGCCAGGCCAGAGACCGGCTGTCTGGTGTCAGCGTCCCCCTCCCGGGAGGTTGTCGTGCACAGGCTGTCACTGCTCGTCTTTCCAGGGCGCGGAGGTGTGCTGGGAGGTCCGGGGCCTCAGGGAACTCCCCTGCCTTTCCTTCCCATGATTCCACAATGCCTTCCCCAAGTGTACGCATTTTTAGGAAGAGCTTCAGGACTTTTAGGAACGTGCCGAGTCATTTCACGGAGTCCTGAGCGGTCGGTCCCATTTTACATCCAGTTCATTGCGACCTTGCTCTGTGTTACGCTGGGCCTTTGCAGACACAAAAGAGAGCTACAGTGTGTCTCTCCGCCTCCACCCTCAGTGACAGCATCGCTGGGGACAAAGACATATGCACATGGAGTAGTTGGGTAGCACCCTAAAAATGCACAGGACTGAGACGTCCATGTGGTGATGCTGGAGCAGGCCAGAGGACTAGCAGGCCAGAGGGTGACTCTGCTGGACCCAGAAATGGCTCTGCAGTGACACTGGCCCTTAGTCTGCGGGCCTGGAAGGACTGAGACTGCTCTATTGAGACGGTCCGTGTGCCCTGGTGAAGGGAACTCACCTTTCTAACCTGTAGAGAGACACACAGGTAGGGGTGGCCAAGGGGGAACATCAACCACCAGCTCTCATCAGGATTAGAAAACTCATCGCAGGGTTTAGGGGGATGAAAGTCAGCTGCCCACCAGGGGTGCCCAATGATCCCACAGGAAGGAGAGCAACGGAGCGTCTCTGGAGCGCTGACTGTATTCCAAGCCCTGGACTAGAGGAGAGTTCTCCTCCTGGAATCCCCCGTTAGCTTCTCAAGGATGCTATGGCGTAGGTGCTGTCCCATTTCAGAGAAGGCAAAACCGAGGTTCAGAGAGGCGAACAGATCGCCCAAGGTTAAGGGCTTTCTAAAAGCAGAGCAGAGAGGTAAGCCTCAGTCTTCATGGCTCCAATACACAAGCCATTTGCTTCACCCACACTGTGCAGCCCAATAGCAGTTACAGAAATCAGACATCATTCCATGCCTACGACTTTAACATTGCTGTGAGTTTTATTCGATTATAAGAGCGCGCTCGGTGCAGGGTTGTTCAGGCTTTAGAACTGCTCCCGTAGCCCGGTCACCGAACCACAGCTGTGGAAACTGGCAGTCTTGCGGTGGGACAGGGAGCTGGGGCCTTGGGCACGCTGGGCACCGTTGCTGTTTTGCGATGTGCCTAGGACAGGCCTCAGGTAGTGTTAAGTACATTTCCATTGCTCTCCATCCACAATGCACACAGCATTGTCTGCCGTGCATCCCTGCACCCCAGTGTGGGGTGTGACCACCAGGGGAGGTGGCCTGCTGGAGCCAATTCACAGGCTCGTTGCAGGTTCTTGTAAACAGCTCCTCTCCTAAGCACACTGCTGAGTGAGGGGTTTGGAGCCTGGAAATGTTTTCTTTTAAAATCAGGTTACACGCGGGAATTAGGTGTTTGGGCTGGCCCCCGTCACAGGCCAACTGCAGAAGAAATTGAAGAGCCAGGTCCTGGGATGAAGAAACTGTGTGCCAGAGGAGCAAGGGTCAGTGGTCCCTCTCTCGAACACAGGTAGACTATAAAACAGGTAGCAGGTGGCCCCGCCTTCTTCTCCTGTGCTTCTCCCCCTGGCCGTGCCCTCTCCTGGAGGCAGACTTCCCAGGCCTCCCAAAGGAAGCCACATCTCAGAATGTTCTACTGCCTCCCCCATGCCCAGTCAAAAGATTTCGTAGCTGAAATAAAGGGGCAGGTTGGGACAAGCCTGAGTGTACACGGGGATATTTTCTCACTCAAAGCAGTCCCTTTGAAAACGTGCACGTTCCTTCCAGTAATGAAGTCCTCATGGCAAAGGGAAGCACACCTCACAGTGGTTTTGCATTTATTCTTGGTTCTGCAACTAGTGGGCCCTGTGGGCCTGAATAAGTCACTTTACCTTCCAGGGCTTGGGCCTCACCTGCAGTGGGAAAGGGACCTCCCCACAGGGACCTTTTCCGAAGAATGTCTCTAAAACATCACTTCTCGAAATGCTTATGTCTGATAGCTTTGTGCTGCCCACAGAGCTCCCTCTAGAAGACTCACAGGCCCACTGAAGGCTCTGAGAAGGTCTGCAGTAATGAGCTTCCTATTCTTGTTTAGCTCTGTTCCTTAAACCCTCCATTCTTTAAGTAATGCTTATTATTAATACTTTTTGACACACACATTGGGATGCGCTGAGCAGGTAATACGTCGGGAGGTCTGCATATGATCTTTTCATCTGGAAATTATCGAACGTCCTTAGACAGGTGGGGAGGAACACCTTCCTTCTGAAGGAGATTGATTTTAAAAGTGCCCACAACTTTGGTTCCAAGAATGGGTAACACAAGGAATTAGACAAAGCTGAGTGAAACTGAGAAACACCAAGACTGCCCATGTCCTCTGGAACTCACACACCACCTGTGGGGGAGACCAGCAGAGGAGGCTCGCACGTCATTGGAGCCGTAGCTACAAGGCCAGCCTTGCCACAGAGCCTCCCACGGTGATTCCCTCCCGTAGCGTTTCCCCGAAGGGAAAACCCACTTGATGCCCACGTGTTCCAGCCCCTGGAAGCCCATCAGTCAGCTGATTTCAGAGCCCCACCACCACCACCTGATGTGGCCAACTGCTCAGAATAAAGCAGGTGGCCCCCATGTGAGGTCACTCAGGGGTCAAGGTCAGGTTGAAGGTCCTGATAGAGGTTTGGTGTTTGAGATCGGTGCTCTGCTCCCTCGGAAGTCAGGAAGGAGATGGATGTTGGAAGATCTGGAGATTTTTTTGTGTGTGTCTCCTGCATGTTAAAACCCCGCCACACAGTGCAGACCGGAACTTGGGAAGCTGGCATGCTTGTCATTGTCACCTGACCTGCTTGGCCCCATCCCCTGGGTCCCAGCAGTGAAACACTGGCACTAATGACTGCTGCAGTGAACACATCTGAACGTCATCTTTGGGTGCATTTCTAGTTCTTTACTTAGGATAAATTTCTGGAAATAGAAACGTTGGTCCAGAGGCTGCAGGTGTTTTTCAGAGTCTTGATGCTGAACATTGACCTCTGAAGAGAGGGTACCGATGTGCATTCCAGCCCATGTGGCATAGAGGTACCTGTCCCTTCGCCCTTCAACCATCACTGGACACTAGCTGTACTTTGTTTTGTTCTTTCTGGATTATAACCCACCTTCAGTTTGGGGGCGAGGGTGTTTCATAAACTCTCACCTCTCGTTTGAGCCTCTCAGAGAAATGCCCTAAGTGGGGCGGCCATTCCTTTCTGCTGGTGGACCTGCGCATAGGGGTGCAATGGACGTGGCAGTGGGTGTCAGTCTTCTCTAGATAAGACTGTGTAACTCATGAGTGCAAACTCTGTTCGGGCTCTCTCTTCCGCAAAGCAAACGCGAAAATTCAGCTACGCCCGTAGGCCTCCAGGGCAGTTCTATTTATGAGCGAGCACAGATGGATAGACAGAAGGCAGGCCGTCTTTAGTGAAGATAATTGTTGCCGATGTGTGTATTACTGCTGGGATGATATATTTGCAAACACGCTACTCTGTGGACATTTGCATTGTGCAGTCACGGTGAGGACTATTATTTATATCAGGGGTCAGTAAATAATAGTCCATGGACCCAATCTGGTTCTCCACTTGGTTTTGTAAATAAAGTTTTATTGAAACAGGTGTACTCATTGCCTATGGTTGCTTCCTTGCGACAATAGCAGAGTTGAGTGGTTTTGAGAGAGACCTCGTCCACAAAGCCTGAAACACTTACTGTCTGACATTTCATTAAGAAAGCGCCCTGCCCTGATGTGTGTGCGACTCTGGGGTGGACTGAGGGTTTTTACCAGGACAGCCTCCTTTATCCTTCTGCCTTGGGAGAGATATCAGGCATTCCTACTCATTTCAGTATACGGATGTGTATATAAGTCTCTTCAAGGTTAAAGGATTGTCCAAGGTCATGCTTAGTTTCTGTGAGGAAGAGCCACAGTTTGAATCTGGATCTTTAGACCTAAAATCTGGGGCTTTATAATTTCTAGATACAAATGGCTACTATCCCTTAGCCTCTTCCCAACTAGTGCCTGTTTTTTCCTCCAAAATCCTCCCTTTGGTGAGTCAGGCAGTGTGATGGTGGTGACCCTGTACACACTCTCCCTAGCCTACAGCTTGTCGTAGACAGAGAACATGTGGATTACCAGTTCTTACTAGTTTAGTCCTCGGTGTATTGCGAGGGCCCCACTGAAAGCAGAGGCCATTAAGTTACTCTTTCTGCAGTGATTCAGAAACCCGAATCATCTTCAGAAATACCTGAGAGTCCTCATTTGAAAATCTGTTCATTTATTATGGCCCAGAATTACAGGTGTGGGACACTGTTCCGAATCCCTATAGACCTGTATCATCCCTCAAACATCACTTGTAAAAAGTCCCCACTATAATTTTAGTAATATTTCACATGGTTTTCTTTCATGATTACAGAGGAGGAAACATAATGTGGATATTTGAGCTTTCAGAGTGCTTGTCTGCCGATAAACAGGAATGTACTGGAAATTTCGTCATTGACACTAAAACATAACACTCCTGGAGAACAGCAGAGACCCGCACACCAATAACAGATGAACATGCCCACCAGTGCTTTCAAAGCTCACTATTAAACTTGAACCTCGTGTTAGACACGGGGGATTAAGCTAACGATCATGTTTACTTTAGTAAAAACTATTTTTAAAAATCCTAATTCAGAGTTTGTTTCTGACCTTCATCCCGGAGCTCCTGCCAGAAGGCATCTGATCACCAGCTCTTGAGGTCAGAGAAAAACACCCCGAAGACAAAGCCCTGGCTGGAATGACTCACGTTACCAGCCAGCTGCTTTCCAGAATCCGTTAAGCTTTAGGGTCCAGATCTCCTTTTGTGGCTTTTTACAGGCTTGATTTGAACAGAGAAATTACAACAACCCTGCCCACATGAAAGCCGAGGAACAAAGCGAGCTGGGGCGGAGAGAGTGCCCAAAGTTTGACTCTACTTTCAGACAAAACGGCAAGGGCATCGGCAGGCTTTCTGTTTCATTTCATGGTAACAAGTGCTCCCGGCCTTCCATTCGCTCCTGAAATGGTGAAATTTGCACGCAGTCGGTTCTATTTGACAAGAGTGGAGACTTTTGCCCCAGACAGTGGCTCACTAGACCACTAAAACCCCATCTGGCACTTTCGGTGAATGGGGGTTGATGACTTACCTTTCTCTGCTTCTCTAGGCCAAGGCCAAGTTGTTTGGGGTTCTTCTTTTCCATTTCAACTCACCACAGGATCTTCTCCCCATACATGATCGATTCTACTCTTTGCCGGTGAGAAGCAGTGCTTGTCCAGATGCTGATTTTATCCCAAGTGACGACTCCTGAATCAGTAATGGCCGTCTCGGTGCCTGGGAGCTGGGAAGGAGGGGGACTTTTAGCAGGAAAGCTGCCAGGCTCAGTTGGTTACTTGTGGTATCGTGGCCAGGGGAAGGCAGAGGCCTGAGAAAGTGAAGCATTTCAGCCATCCCTGAAGTGCCACAGCCCGAGACCATTTTCCCACACAGGACTCTGCCTATGTGTTTACGCTCTACTCTGAGTGGGGTGGCTGGCCATCTCTTACATTCACCCGCTCACTGACTCATTTAACCGATGTTGGTTGAGCATCACTCTCCGTGAAGAAGTCTTCCAGAGGCTGGGAACAGAAAGAAACCTAAGATACAATCAGATAGGCAATCTCATAAACAAAGGCTGTGCCTTTATATGGCATGCACAGTCGGAATGTACTCAGTAATTGAATTGTTAGTGCTTTGGGGCTCTGCTTATTTAAACATTAAGATGGAAAAGAGGCTAAAAAGAAGATTAATGAACAGATTAAATTTCCAGCAGTGGTTATCAGTGTCTCCAAATCTGTGGTATTAGGTATTGTTTAAAAAAATTATTTTCCTAAAGTTTATGGGGCACTAAGGCCTTGTTATTGGTCTGCATGTAGGGGAAGGGGACTTGAAGCCAGAACCCACAATATGGCTTCCAGACACCCTGAAACCAGACATGGGACAGATTCCAATGTAGCACAACTCATCTTGGAGCTATCGCAGCCTAAAGTGCTTTCCCCGAGCATCGTCTCTTTATGAGACTCTGCTTGAACACCCAGGAGAGACTTCTATGCTGAATATATTTTTAAGACATTATTTATTTATTTTTAGAGAGGCGAAGGGAGGGAGAAAGAGAGGGAGAAAAACATCAGTGTGTGGTTGACTCTCGTGTGCCCCATACTAGGGACCTGGCCTGCAACCCAGGCGTGTGCCCTGACTGGGAATTGAACCAGCGACCCTTTGGTTCACAGGCCGGCACTCAATCCACTGAGCCACAGCAGCCAGGGCACCTATCCAGAATATTTATACGAGGGTGTGGTTGGTCTAACACCACAGCATAAACTAACAGGACTTGATATCTGGAAGGGACACATGCTCTCATGCTCATTTACTGCACACGAGGGACCTGAATCACAGGGATGTGAAGCTAGTTGGCCAAGACCCCCATTTACTGAGTGTCAAAATTTTAACCCAACTGAAAAATAAGAACCTGGAAAGGATCATCCTTGAAGCATTTAACTCCTCCTCTTTCTGTAACTCAATAAGCTCCATTCCACCTAAATCCAAAGTGCCACATGTCCCTGTTGCCAATGCAGACCGAGACAGCAATGGGCAGAGCCCTGGCCACACTGTGCTGGGAGTGAGGACCTGTCCACTGCTCTCCAGCCGGCCTGGCCCAGGGGGGCACTCACACCATCTCCGTCTCCCTGACTTTCCTACGGTGCTCGCTCAGGTATCTGGCGTGCCCGTATGTAATCGTGCGCATCCCTGAAATAGAATGAAGGGTAATTAAGAGTGAAATCGCAGTGACCAGAGTGTCACTTTCTTTGAGGAATCAGATCAAACTTCTCAGTCTCTCACCTCAGAGTCACTGCAGTGAAAGACACGAGGTCGGTTTGTGCAAAAAAGGTGCTTCTCCCTGTGGCTGGCCCTCTAGACGGCAGGCGAGGCGCCGAGGGGGGTTATTCAGGTCTTCGAATCGCTCAGCATTTGCAAGAGAAACGTACCCTCACGTCAACTTTCCACCGCAACTGAGATTTCCCGCCTAAAATGCGTCATGGAAATAAATTGCACTGTCCCCCCAGCGGCGCTGGCACGGGATGAAAAGGTGTGGCAGGGTTTCCTTCTGATAGATCAGATTTCCCTCTGATGCGGCTCTGAATTCTTCGGGGCCAACGGGGAGACCCCCGATCATTGCCTGTAATTCAACCCACACGTGACCGGCTCTCCTGAGAGCCATGCATCTGCCCAGAAAGATGTGTGCCACCTATTTTCCTTTTGCTTCTTAAATGCTACCTTCCTCTGGCCCCTCATTATCCGTCCTCAAGGAAGTCTCCCAGTGCAGAGCTGAGGCAGCGACCCCCCCAAAACTGGATGAGATCACATCTGACCTTGACTCCACTCACCCTCATGGGCTGAGCGCCTTTGAAATGATTGTTGCAAATGGGGGTCAGTTGTCATTGGGGAAGGGAAATCTGGGTCAGAAGATGGTTAATAACCTAAGTAGTAAAGACGTCTACCTCTCGGTGGGACGGAAATGCTCACATGCATGGCACTCAGACAGAACCGATGTAAATGTGTCCATCACGGCGCCGTGAAGAAAATGCCCCTGGATGTGGGAGGGCAGATCGATCATGGCGGGGGCAGGGGGGGATGTGGGGGTTGGTTTGGGAAGCATTTGGGGAACACAGGCTTTAACCTCACCTGGACTTACACCAGCCTCTTCAAAGCCAGCGGGGGGTGAGGATGGGTCCTCCTGGGCAGCAGGAAGTAACACCGATTATAGGCGTGCAGGTGAAAGGGCCCCGGCGTGTGCGTGTAAAACAGCACAGTCTGGGGTGGGGGGGGAGGGAGGAGAAAATGCAGGGAATTAAGCCGGAGCCGTAGAGTGGAGCTGGATCCCAGAGGGCTTTGGAGGCTGGGTAAAGACCTCGGACGGGAGAGCGTGTTTTAAGCTGGGGCGTGCGATGTTCTGGGCTGTGGACAGACCTCGCCGATGTTGCTAGGAGAGCATCTGGAATGTGGTGCAGAGGCAAGGGGACGCGTCTGGGAATGTTGGTGCAGTAAACACGAAAGAAGGAAGCGGCCTGAGCACCGTGGTGGTGTCGGCAATAGCGCAGAGGCTGGCGGTTGGCTGGCTCTCTGGAGGGAAGGTGTGAGGGCCAGGGAGAGGTGACCCATCCTTCTCCAGGCTCCTAGTTCCCACCCTGAAAGAAGCGGTGTCAGTAATGACAGTGTCACTCACATGTACTGAGCACATATATGCCCAGTGCCAGGCTGGGCACACCCTGTGTGACACCCATGCCCTTGGTATTACCATTGTCCTCATGAGGTTCACATTGGTTACCGAACCTGCCCAAGGTCACCCAGCAGAACAGGGACTCAGATCTGGGTGTGGTCCTCTGGTTCCCAGGCTCCGAGTCTGGGCCACATGGATCATGTTGTCCCGTGTGCCACAGGGAGAGGGCGTGCCGGACGCTTTGGAGGGGTGGGAGAGAGAACAGGCACCGTGGCTGTATCATGCTAACCGGCTGCTATACCCTTCGGTCGTGTCCTTTCTGAGGAGAACCCTCAGTTCCGTGTGCCTCCTGGAGGCTTCTGTGGAGGCAACCATGGCACATAAAAACATCAAGGAAATTTCATTATTAAAACTCCCACCTTCGGTGTGTGCACATTTTCATCTCCTTCGGTGCATCCCACTCTCCAGCACAAGGTGCCAACGCCCTGTGGCCCCACGACACGAAAGGAATGTTCAGCAATAACGGTGAGACCCCTCGTGGGTCTTGTCTCAGAGGATGACGTAAGGCTGGGATCGGCCTGCCAAGGGTGATGTGAGAAACATCCACACTGTCGGACAGCCAGGGGAGACTTCCCAGCTGGGAAGATGCTGATCCAGCAAAGTCCAACCCCAGACATTTCAGTGGGGGTGGGAGAAGGGTGGGGGGCTGGCCTCCACACGCTCCAGTTGAATGGGGAGCAACCCTGTATGTGTGAAGGCCACGTGACGATCCAGCAGAAAACTCCCATAATGGGGTCACCCCACACTCCAGGGGTTGGCCTGAAATTCGAAGGGAACTCAGACGGTATGACATGAGTAGGAGGTCCCAGCTGCAGCCGAATGCATGCCCCTCCTCCCACGTAGCATCTCTAACGGGGAGAGGTGCCCGCTGGCAAGTGCCGATGGTGTACTTCAGGGTCCAGCCGACTGGATGCTGAGCAGGGACAGCTGGAATAATTAGTGTCCTTCATGGGGATGGCAGTCAGGGGCCCGGGTCACAGGTGGGTTGATGGAGACATGTGGGTCTGATAAGCAGTATAATGTTTGGGAAACTGATCATTTCTAGGCTTCAAAATAGAGAACATACAAAGTAGAGTTCCCCCCTAGAGATGAATTAAATAATTGGTGGGGTCAGGCAGGGGGGTATCAGTGTAATCTGACTGCAATTTGACTCCAGTCTGGAATCAAACGTGGTGCCTTGGACAGCAGAAGAGACTGTCCTCTGGGAGTCACAGAATCCCAGTGCTGTTCATAGGACTGCAGACACCCCTGGCATCCTCAAAAGGGGAAATGGGCTCTCACTCTCTCTCTCTGTCTCTCCCCCCCACCACTCAATCCTACCCTGGTAAAGAACATGATTTCCACCTCTGTATAGATCGGTAACCTCTAGCTGTGACTTTCAACAGCTGGGCAGTGACGTGGGTTTGGAGATTTAGGCACAGGTTGGGAAAAGCAGGCATGAGATCACCTTAAAACACTGAGGCACAGGTACTGAACCCTAAAATAAGAGTTTTCCAACCCCATCTTAGAAAGAGGCAGATCGAAGTCCCTCCATGATGGGGAAGTGATGGGGTTTTGAGATATGGGCACCATGTCCAAGGTGTGCCTGGGTTTTGGTCCAAGCTGGGCCTGAGGTCACAAGACAGTCACCTCCCTCAGAGGCAGGCAAAAAGAAGGGTCTGAACTTCTAGATGCTTCCTTCCAAGCCTGCAAGGAGAGTATTTCCGTCATCCCCGGCCAGGATCCCGTCACATGATGAAATCCACCAGCGCCAAAGCGGCAGGGCTCATGCGCAACGAGGTGGAGTCTCAGAAGGTCCCATTTCAAAGGATCCCTGGTCCGTTCGGGAGAATGAGATGATCACTTCTACCAGGGACAGGGCGATTTGGAAAAGCAGAGTCAGAACTCCTGGGATGTAGCCTGAGCTTCACTGACCTTACTCGTCACCTGCCCGCCGCCGGGCCCTGAAACGGCCCTGCCACTGTCAATGGGGAACACGGACCGCCCTCGGGGTCCTCGAGGTTCTCCATGACGCTACGACCTGCAGCTCAGATGCTGTGGCAGGAGGGCAGTTGAGGCCTTTCTTCTTCCACGTGCGAGGGTGTCCCAGTCCGAGCTGCACTTGTTTGCTATGATAACGTTCTGGCGCAACCAAGGACAAGTGGCGTCACCACGTGGGTGGCCGGGACCAAGTCAGTCCCTTGGCCCGAGTTCAGACAAGTCGCCAGTGACTGTCAGACCGGCATGGACAGCCACAAGCCTGTATGTCCAAGTTCTCTCTGCTTTGTCCTGTGTCCTGAAGGCCACCGCCATAGCGTATCTCATGTTTATTTTCTTCAATGGCCAACGGCAGTGAGAAAGGTGTTCTACTTTGAAGATTTCTCATATGGGCTGGATTAGCGGGTGTATATGGATCATTTTGAGAAAATGTTGACTCAGTGAATACAGAAGAAGTTGGAAGGTACGCAGCTGTGCTCTACCAAAAGCATAGATTTGAAAAATAATCCTAAAACATGTTTGTTTTAGTTTCATTGATTGGACTTCATGGGTGTGTTTTTTTGTTTGTTTTTTTAAGACTTTATTACTTTATTGTTGTTCATTTACAGTTGTCCCCCCGCCATTCCCCCCCACTCCAGCCAATCCCACCTCCCTCCCTTGCTCCCACCCTCCCCCTGGTTATGTCCATGTGTCCTCCATAGTGTTTCCTGGAAACCCTTCCCCCCACTGTGCCTTCCCCCTTCCCCTCTGGCCATTGTTAGATTGTTCTTAATTTCAGTCTCTGGTTGTATTTTGTTTGCTGATTTCTTTTGTTAATTATGTTCCAGTTGAAGGTGAGATCATGTGGTATTTCTCCCTCACCACCTGGCTTACTTCACTCAGCACAATGCTCTCTAGTTCCATTCATGCTGTTGCAAAGGGTAGGAGCTCCATCTTTCTCTCTGCTGCGTAGAATTCCATTGTGTAAATGTACCACAGTTTTTAGATCCACTCATTGACTGATGGGCACTTAGGTTGCTTCCAGCACTTGGCTATTGTAAATTGTGCTGCTATGAACATTGGGGTGCATAGGTTCTTTTGGCTTGGGAGCATTCTCCTGAATTATATCACTGACCTTATGAATCCCCAGAGTCTCCAGAGGAACAGCACAAAGCCACAGCTTCATCCTAAGGGTCCAGACTTCATGCTGGCCCCTCTTCTGGCCTCCATTCTGCCTTTCCAGTCTCCAGGGCACCTACTGCCCTTAGGACATGGCACCTACTGCCCTTAGGACGTGGTGCTTGCTGCCTCCCTGAGATCAGATGTGACGCTTCCTACCCCCATGTTGAGATGGGATGAGGGTGCTCCCTTGAGGTGCATCAGCCTCATCCTGGGGGTAGGAAGCATCACATCTGATCTCAGGGAGGCAGCAGGCACCACGTCCTAAGGGCAATAGGTGCCCTGGAGACTGGAAAGGCAGAATGGAGCCCAGAAGAGGGGCCAGCACGAAGTCTGGACCCTTAGGATGAAGCTGTGGCTTTGTGCCGTTCCTCTGGAGACTCTGTGGATTCACAAGGTCGGTGATGTAATTCAGGAGAATGCTCCCAAGATCTGTTTAGAATAAGACATGGATGAGTCACCTCTTTAACAGACAGCTTTTCTCTTTCTTGTTCACTCATCATCATCAAAGTGAAAATCTTAAGTGGAGTATATGAAAGGGTAAGTTGGTTTGGCGAGTAGTTGTGTCTACGTGGACTAAATCTCCCACTTGTGGGAGTCTCCCGTTACCGTTCACCCCGTTATTTTCCTACCAGCTGTCTGCCGGCTCCCGTGGCACCGAGACTTGCTTCTTAGTCCAGCCAAAGTCAAGCTCTTGGCAGTCGCCTATAGTCATAACGGCATCTCCGCTCACTCCGGTCCTTTGCCATTGAAGATTAAGATGGATTAAGGTCCTCTGATGACTTTTTCAGACTGGGAAGTGATTTTGCATGTATTGGGATTCGAGGAGCGGGACACTGGAAAGAGAGTTGGTGATCTGAAAATAGCCCAAAGTGAACATGAGTCTGAGAAAGGAAGAAATAGCCGAACTCGCCACTTCCCTGGGGTTGTATTCTTCTTGCGCCGACAGGCTTCGCCATAATACTAAGCCCTGTTAAGGAAAGCACGAGGCAAGAATCTTACCAGCATCCACTTGCCAGGATTGTTCCAGCACAAAACCAATAGATGTAAATGTATTTATTCTTCTTGTATGTCTTACATCACTCTTACACTCAGTAAACGTCTATCTGGAGTGCCTACCACATGTCTGCCATGTTCTCGATGCTTAAAATATAGCAGTGAACAGACAAAAATCCCTGACCACATAAAATTTGTATTCAAAAGTGGAAGTCCAAACATAAATGAGTAGATACACAGGGTGGGCAGATGCTGTGACGAGCAATGGAGAAAAAAATAAGACAAATAAGAGGCGATTGGGAGTGATATGGCGGGGAGGGAGGACCGCAGCGAAAAGATGACAAGTGACACATGACTGAGCTGGTGACGTCCTGACCCAAAGGAGGCGAGTCGGGGAACCATGTGAATATCCGGTACGAGGGCCCGCGAGGTCGGAGAAACGGCAGATACGAAGGCAAATTGGGATTTTAGGTTGGGATTTTCTATTTCGGTAAAAACAGCCTTGGGGTTTTAGTAGGGACAGCACTGCACCTGCAGTTTGCTCAGGTTAGCGTCGTCATCCGGACAGTCCTGAGGCTTCTGGCCCATGAACGTGGAATGTCTTTCCATTTATCTAGGTCTCCTTCAGTTTTTGTGAGTAATATTTTGTAGTTTTTCGTGACCAAGTCTCGGTTCCCTTGGTTAAATTTATCTCTAAGTATTTTGCATGCATTTTGTAAATGCAACTGGTTTTTAAATATGCCTTTTGAATTGTTCGACACAAACGTACAGAGCTACCAATGATGTTTGCGTGTAGATTTAATATCTGTACTTTGCTAAATCCAGTTACTAGATTCCACCGTTTTGTGGATTCCTTAGGGTTTTCTACGTATAAGGTCATGTCGTCTATGAATGGGGATAAGTTTCCATCTTCTTCTCCAGGTTAGAGGCCTTTTACTCCCTTTTCTTGCCTAACTCCCACTGCCGAGTTACCCCAGGCAACAAGCCCAGCTTCCTTATCTTGTTCTGATCTTACAGGAAAAGCTTCTGGTGTCTGACCGCCGAGTGTGCCAGCAGCTGTGTGTTTTATACGTGGCCTTTGTCATGGGGAAGAAGCTCCCTTCCATTCGGGTTTGTGGGGTGTTTGGGGGTTACAAAAGCGTTTGGGGTATAGATGGAGGTGACAGTCACACAAACCCATTGTCAGCATAATTCAGGCCACTGAATTGTATACTTCAAAATGGCTGAAATGGGAAACTTGATGTTATACATATTGTACCACAGCTCAAGAAAATTAACAATGCAAGATACCAAAAACAACATTGAATTTTACACTTTAAGGAGGTGAATTGTGTGGTATGTGAATCATATCTCCATGGAGCTGTTTATAAGAAAGAAACTTTAAGAAATCCAAATGGGAGAATATTGCAAATGGAGGTGAGACATGGGGGTGACTCACAGGGAGGATGAAGTGGCTATGTCAAAGGCAAAGGCGGCAATGTCTGACAACAGGCAGGATGCAGGGTGAGCGGAAGGCAAGCAGCGCGGGGGAGTCCAGTGTTCTTTGGCACGAGCAAGCTGGAGACAGCCGTGGCCACTGGGGAGGGAGAGCTGTGAAAGCAACGGACCTGGACGGGAAGGCCGAGGCTTTGCCCTTAGACACCCCAGGGCCCCTGTTTGCTTTCTGCCGTAATCTTCATCCTCGGCTCACCCTAGGACTGGAAGGGATGGCTCGGCTACAGCCTGGCACTAAGGACCCCTGTACGTTCCAGGAAGCCAGTCGTTAAGAGCGACCCTCACCCCCCCTCCCCCAGAGCAGAACTCAACCTAGGTTGTCACGCCAGGAGACAAAGACGTGAGAGAGAGAGCTGACAGAGACCGAGAACTTCCAAATACCGAGCGTAGTTACTGCCGTGTCCCCAAGTGCAGAGAGCGTGTCCCTCAGGGACGTGCATGAACCGTCTCCCTGCCCTCACAGAGCCTGGCACACGGTAGGTGTGTGGCAAATGGCTGCTGGTTGGTTGCTCACTGCCAGTTCCCAGGGAAAACTGCAGGATCTTCTTCACCGCAGACTGAAAGAAATCAGCAGACTTGTGTTTCCACTCTTGGAATCGCTTATGGCTCTGTCCCGAGGTCATGCCCCCTCAGGTACCCTTCGATCCAGTGTTTCGACATGTTTTGGTGTCTTGTGTGGCTGGTTCCAACCCTGGAAATCACTTGCTTTCATTTGGACTATAACTAAAGAGTCGTTTGTGTGGGAGCCAAATATCATCGGCGGGGCTCCGACATCTCTGGTGACACACCTGCCTCATTCTGCCCGATGGAGGTGAAGCTCGTGCTGGGTGGAGCCAGCTCAGAAATGTCACTTTGCATTAGTCCCCCCGGGACTTTGAACCTTTCTGTTGGGCGATAGCAATGGTGGGTTCTTTAGAAAGTTTAGTCTGATGAGATCGTCACATTTTTTAAAGGAAAAAGACCAGGATCTGCTTGCTCTTAGGCTTCATGGGAGAGAAGATCGAGGGGAGGGGAAGGGGCCAGGACCTCTGCTCAGTTTCATGTGCTTCCTGCGGGAAGAAGGCCTGACCACGTGCAGTCACAGGAGGCAGTGCTGAGACAGCCAGCCCCTTTCATCTCTGTCCCCACATGGTGAGCACTAGGTCGTGAGTATGCGTTTCAGTACCGCTCTCTCTTCCAGGGAGTTCGGAACACACATGTTCCTTTTAACTCCCACCAGACCTTGAGATCTGCGAGCCAGAAAGATCATTCTGGAAGGAGTTCGGAAAGGGCGGGGGAAGCTGTGGTGCAATCGCCGGAGACTCAGGAAGCACAGGTCTCCCCAGTCTGCCCCCGAGTGCTCACGCTCACACGGCAGAGCTCAAAGGCCTCGCCGTCGATGGTTCTGTTGCCATAAAACACAGATAGTAACACTTGCAAAACAGACACTAAATGGAATGCATGTTGTGATCTCGGGAGGAAAGGCAGCCCGTGAACATGTGCTGACAGTGTGTGATTCTGGGCAGGCCTGGAGCCACAGCCCCGTCGCCACCACAGTCGTCCTGGGGCCGGTGCCAGGAGCGGCCCCGGCACGGCAGCCTCCGAGCCCCGTCTCTGGGTCCAGCTGGCATGAGATGAAGGGCCGCTCTGCCCAGCTGTGGGTGCCCTGCTCACTGACAGGCCTCCGCTCAGGGCCCCCGTGCTTGACAGCCACTGGAAGTCACCAGTTCAGCCCCATGAGGGACCTCCTTACCACCACAGGCCTGTCTCAGGTCAAGTCCACAAACCCTTCCGTCTGTGGGCAGGCCAGTCAAGGCTGGCTCCTGCCAGGGGGGTGGTTTTGCTTCGCGACACGGATGTCTCAGGTGCATGTCACAGGTGGATATTTAGTGGGAGCAGGGGTTTGTGGCTTGCTTCGGTCTTGAGGAAAAGAGGCTGAGACGAGATGAGACAAGGATTGGGCTCACGGGGGTCTGGCTCCTTCTGTGAACTTGAGGTTCTCAGTGCCTAGAGCCAAAGATGTGTCCTCTGAGGATGGTGGAGGGGGGAAGGGGCCAGATGCCGCCAGGAACTGCCACTGTTATCTCAGAAAGTCACACAGTGGTGTCTGGACACTGTGCGGTCCCTCCTGAGGAAGCCACAAGGGACGGTCTCAGGGAAATGGGTTGGTCTCTGCGGCCCCCGCTCAGGTCCCCTCTCCTAAACCCCCTTCTTCTTCTCCCCATGCCTGCTCCCAGCCCAGCCTGCTTCCCTAAATATTCTCTAGAGAGGAAATCAGGGCGACAAAGATATTAATTTGAAGGGACTTAACCCTTTCCGGATGGACTCAAACTTTAAAACAGGAGAGAGAGTGCAGCCCTCACCCCAGAGCATAAATCTCAAGTGGCAGACAGTCAGATAGTGTCCCCAGGGCAAGGCGGGTGGGAAGGGGAGATAAGGGGGAGACCTAGCCGATCCCAGGCAGGTGGCCACGTGCTCAGTCCAAGTGTGAGGCTGGCCCCGACCCTCCCCCGCCCTTCCAGGTGCATCCCAAATGCACAGAGAAGGCCCCGGTGCAGCCCTCCCAGATGATGGGGGAGGGCCAAAGGATGGTCTCAGATTATACAAACCATCCTGGAAAGCCCAGAGAGAAGCAGCAGCGCCTGGCTGCTCCCCATCTGCCCTGAGCCCCGAAGCCAGAGGAAATTGATTTGAATATCAGCATAAAGAGTTCAAGACGGACAGAGGGAAGGATCTCCTGACAGAAAGACATTCCTGCCTGTTGTGTAAACCCTTCCCTTTGAAGGTCTCGAAAGCAGTAAGGGCTCCATCATCGATCGAAGCAGCGAGATCCCTCCCCACGCTGAGACGGGCCTCACCGTCTAATTTTAGCAGCTTCTCTGGGCCAAGGGAGGGGTCCCCCTTCCCCTGGCTATCTGCTGCTCCGCACACCATCTCCACCGGCTGCCTTTGATGTTGGCAGGGGGCTCGCGGACTCAAGGCCAGATAGGCTGCAGGAAGAGACGCGCGCGCACAGCCCTCAGGCCGCCCTGTCTCACTCCCTGCAGCAATACGAGGTCTGGTTTTGTTTTGTTGTGTTTCGGGTTTTGTTTTGTTTTAATTGTGAGGTTCCAGCACTTTGTTTGAAATGAATATGGGCCTCCAGCTTCAGGATTCATCCTCAGAAACTATCGTGTCCACTGCCCTCCGACATCCTTTCTTCCTGTGCAGGGCAGGCTGTTTAAACCATGCCTTCATTTTGACTAATTTAGAGATTTCATTCATATTTTTAACTCACGCTGGATGAATGCAGTTTGAGCCTGCCGTGTAGCGACAGAAAGTGGCTGAGAGCCACGGGAATGTGTTTCTCATTGTGGAAATGACGAGTTAGTCATTTTCTTCTCCGAAGTCATTTTCTCCAGCTTGGGTAAAGGCATTTTAAAAAAAAAAAGGAATCATAACTTTCGAATTAGTTTTTCATCTCACAAGTTAATCCTATGGAAAGTGTGGCAATGTTTCCGAATTTTCGCAAAAAATTTTGATAGCATCTCCGTTCTCTTGCCCAAGAGGGAAAGCCTTACTGTGTTGTCACTGTTTGGTGCGTTTTCGGCCCCAAGGCCACAGAGAAAACTGGTCAAGCGCCTCGGTTTCCAGACCATTTACAGCCACGCTTTCTGTAATGAGGGTCCCTGGGAAACGGCCTTTCTTTCCACCAAAGGTCTTACTAGAGACGAGATGGGCTACGCAGCCAAGCGGGGGAGGGCAGAGAAGGGGAAGAGTCTGGTGTCTTTTTCAAGCTAGCTGTCATTTAAGAAGCGTCAACACTGTCCCAAAAACTCTGTTTTTAGGCCAAAGCTTTGGTGTTCGGCCCCTGCAGCTCCCTGCACCTCCTTGGTGAGTGTGATGGGCCCACTGCGTAGGCTTGCCCTTGGACTTCAGAAAGAGGTGCCCAGGCCAGAGGCACACCAGGGCAGGAACCTGGCAGGGTGGGCGGGCAGGGTCTCCACGATTTGCTCTCTTCCTTCTTCCTTCTGGGGCCACCGGCCTCCCCGCCTCTGACCCAGCCCTCCCATGCCTGCCTCCTCTGCACGTCCTCTCCTGCAGCAGATCGTGGGCTTTTCTCAACTTCCCTGCAGTGACGTGCCCCCCTCAGCACCTCTACAGCAGAGCAGTCCTGACCGAGCTCCATAGCTGGGTGGAGCAGTGGAAGTGGGGACAGAGCCTCGAAGTCAGGCCTGATGTCTGGGGGTGCTCCCAAGAGGTGGGGCTTTAGGGAGAATCCCTGCCCCATGAGGTGGACAGTCCAAGTCCACAGCTCCACGGTCCTACCAAGTCCGGGGTTCCATTATTCAGCGCTCCTTCCTGGGGCAGGCTACAGGCACATCAGGTTCAAGGTGCAGGTGTCAGGGAGTAGGCCATCAGCTTCAGCCAATTCTCAGTGTCCAGATTCTGAAAGGCAGGAAAAAACCAAACTAGTACAGAAGGACATAGCTACACACACACATATACCTGCATGCATGTAAACACGCATACACATAAGCACGCACATATGTATACCTGCATATGTGTGTATCAGTACATGTGTGTACTGGTACACCTGCATATCTGTATACCTGCACGTACAAATACCTACACATGCAAATGCCTACACACATGTATACCTGCACACGTGTATACCAGGGCACACGTAAGCCTGCACACATGTATACCTGCACACCTGTGCACCTGTACATGTGAATGTCTGCACACATGTATAAACCTGCACGTGTGTGCCTGCACATATGAATACCTGCACACACATGAACCCACACACATGTGTGCCTGCACACGTGTATACGAGCACACCTGTACACCTGAACATATGAATGCCTGCACACATGTATACCTGCACGTGCGAATACCTGCACATACATCCCAATAGGCAGAGAAGACACAGAAAGAGAAACCAAGAGACCATAGTTCCTAAATGGCCTTTGCTATAAACCACGTCCCACGTCAACACAGGACAATGCAAATTACAGCCTGTGTGCATTTAAACCTCAAATTATCTTCCAGAAACTCACAGTCTTCATTCCCAGAGAACTGCAACGCTTCTTTTCAATTAGGAAAAAAGAGTGATTTCCATGTATTACTCATTCTATCGCTGTTCGCTTCCCAAACTGAGACACTCGCTCCCCAGTCATTAAATTCCACCCTTTGTGGTCAGGGCTTGCAGGACTGCACTGTCTCTTCTGGGAAGGGTGGAGCTCAGCGTGGGGGGCCATGGGCCCGGCCCCTCTGGCCTGGCCCTCGCCACCCTCAGACTCAACTTCCCAGCATCGTGCACTTTGCTCTGTCCTCGTTGTTGACTTCGGCCACTGGTCAAGTTTCCTCTCGAGCCCCGGCCGCCCGCCCGGGTGCCTGTGCCGAGCTGACTCATGCTTTCCTGGACTTCCTGCCACCCCGTTCACGGGCTGTCTGGAGCCGTAAGGCTCTTTGCTCCCGGGTGTCGCAATTCCAGCCAGGAAACCAAAGTAACCGCCCGGGGTCTGGCTGGGGCCTCGGAGGTCGCGCGAGAGCAGAGGTTCCCAGGCCGCAGCTCGGCTGGGAGCTGGCCTCTTTGTTTCTTCCTCCGTTCTCCTGAGATGTAGTGGACGTGCGGCGCTGTTTCAGTTTGAGGCGTCCAGCGTTATAGCGCGACCGCGACATGTATTGCGGGTTGACGGCCACAGTGACTTGTTACCATCTGTCCTCTCGTGTAGGCACCAAAAGGTGCCAGGGCCACCTTTTCTTTAGAGGAACCTACCTCTACTAACCAGGCCACCTACCAGTGTAAAAGTCTCCCTGTGTATGGACGCATGAGCTCACTCTATAGAGACCTTCACTGGGAAAAAGACCATCGGCCATTCTGTTCTGCTAGTTGGCATCTGGGGTGAATGTCTATCTTATCTTTCCTCCAAGCTTGTAAATTCCTTCAAAAATTATTTTTAATTTTTTTTCATAAAAATAGGAATGGCAGTGGTTAAGAAAGCCTGTTCCTCCTGGGTGCCCTGGACCCACGACATGGCCCCGTGGCTCTCAGTCCGTGTTTATTCTCTTAGAGTCACAGTCTTTGCCTTCTCTGCTCTCCATGGGGCGAGCAGCTTTCTGTGTCGCTGAAAGAAGCTCTGAGACAGGCTGGCATGTTGCCAGCCACCAGCAGGGACAAGATGTCCACCGACGCTTCTTGCCTGACTGCAAAGTTTATGAGAAAATCCACTTTTCGGGAAGTGAGTGAGTAGGGGACTCTCAGTGAGTGACGTGGAGGAGATCAGACCATTTATTCCAGGTCTTCCCCCTCATTCCTCAGTCGCTGTGTCTGTCTGTCTGTCTAGGAACAAGCAGACAGACCAGTATTCTCCCCCAGCCCTGTGCTGACTCAGTGATGGAGTTTGACCTGCGAAGGATGGTCAGGCGGCAAGTCACGGAAGCACGCAGAAGCCCCCACGTGGTTTTGTTTGCCCCCAAATTGCTCCTCCTTCCACAATGGTTCTCTTTGAAAGTAATGGCCCCTGTTACCCCATCTCTCACACTGCCCTGTACATCATTTTCTTCTTCTGTAACCAAGTCACTTTGCTTGCACTTAAAATCATCCATGTTTACAACTCAACTCCCCGAGGTGCATATATGGGGTCTGGAAAGTCTGCCTGTTCTTCCTGGGAGTTTTGAAAGCTCCTGAACTTGGGTCCATGTGTCTTTCTCAAGGCACCCACCTGAGAGGCCCCCAAGGGTTGAGGGCATCAGCCTGGCCAGAGGCAGATCACCCATCCCCACACTGCTCAGCGTGAGCCTCAGAGGCCCCAGACTCTCTTCCTGGCGGGAAAGGAGGTGAGGAGCAGCCTGGGGAGGCTCCACGCCTCCTCCCACAGAGGTCACCCCTTGCATCAGGGCCCTGAGAGGCAGAACCTAGGCTTGGCTGGGCCAGCCCGAGCACCGTCTCAGTCTGAGCTCTCAGGGGGCCGCCGGGACCAGGCCACAGAAATGTGTGTGGCTGTGTGATCGTTAGTTAACGTGGGCAGAGAACAGCCATTTGGGGTTTCGCTTTCACTTATGACGTTGCATTCTGTGAAGCACTGCTATCTTTTGCGAAGGGACCATTTCTTCATATCCCTCATCACTCTCTGAAATCGTCACTTGTTTGTCAATGGATTCATGGCCTGTCGCCCCTAGAATGTTGATCCCGTGGAGACCGAGGCCAAAGCCAGTCTCACTGCCTCTTGCATCCCTTGTGCCAAGAGCAGGGCCTGGCTCCCTTCCACTGACGGGCCCTCCCTAATCCACACCTTAACCAGTGACTTCTGGAAAGACTTTATGCTAAAGAGGGTCATGTTCTGAAGTTCCGGGTGGGCACAACTTTAGGGGAACACTACTCATCTCAGGCCAGGCCCTCTGGGCACAGGAGCCATTGCCTGTGTGACTTCAGGCCAGTCACACAACTCCTTTGCCTCTATGTTCTCCCCTGTGAAATAGGAATGTAGCTGTCCCTGCCTGGTTAGGTTAAAGGGGTTGACGTTTGCCCTTTGCTTAGAATGTTGACTGGCACACAGTGAGAGCTGCACAGAGGCTCGTACGGTCAAGTCAACCAAGTGCCCACAGATGCTTTACCAAGGCCAGCGGGACAGCATGTCATCCAGGGCTCCTCTGGGGGTGACAGGCAAGGGAGCAGGACCCCCCATGGCCAACCAGGAAGTTCAGGGCAGGACCCAACCCGTCCAAGAGGGCGAGGGCAGACGTGAATATTCTTTCACTAGGAGGATGTAGTGGAAGGAAGAGAGGGGAAGGGGGTTTCTGGTGCAGGCAGGAGCATGTTCAAGGGCCTGGGGGCAGGAAGAGGCCCGGCACATGCAGAAAACGCCCAGTCGGTCAAGAAGGCTGAAGCCCAGGTGAGAATGCAGCTGGGACACAGTGAGGGAGGTGGCCAGGTGGGGCCCTGGCCACCCACAGAGGCCTCCAAGGTCACTCCTGGCTTTCAACTGTCAGTCTGCTTGGGATACTCTAACAAAAACACCAGAGACTGGGAGGCTTGTAAACCACAGAGAGTCATTTCTCACAGTCCTGGAGGCTAGGCAGTTCAAGGTCAAGGCCCTGGCAGACTCGGTGTCTGTCGCTACAGCTGAAGGAAGTGGAGAAGCCCTGGCAGGTGCCCACGGCTCCGATTTTGAAAGCACTTAATGGTTTCGTGGAATAGAGAGAAACACAGGCCTGGGCTGAGGCGGGGGCTGCACCATGCGCATCCCAGGACCCCTCCTCATGCTCTGGTCTTCCTCGAGGTGCCCGTGTTTGCTGTGAGTTGTGGCACAAGGGCATGCTGGCGGGGCGCAGGGCCCAGCTGAATGGGCCGCCTGGGGCATCCAGGGCCCCGCCTCAGCAGGTGCCCATCAGCCCTTGTCTGTATTTCTAGGGTGCTTAGAAATGGACAGTGACTTCACACATGCATCTCCTCTGAGCCCCACACAGCCCTGCAAGGAATCCCCTCAGTTGAGAAATAGGAGACAGTTCCGAGAGCCCCCAGGACTCTCTCGGGGCCACCCCACCCCCAGGACTCCGGCCCCTGGAGCAAGCCTGACAGAAAAGGCAGCATTTTCTGAGCGCTTCAGGAATTGCCCTCCTCTTTTCTCTTCCTGCGCGCCCCTGGTCCCCTGCCTCTGCAGACAGCTAGCCAGGTCCTCGTTTTCACATTCTTTGGTGCACTCCGAGCCTGGATGAGACGCTCTTTTTTTTCCTTCTTGGTTTTATGAGACATTTCTTGGTGATGTCAGACTTCAAAGGCAGCCGCCACTGGGAAGATCACCATCAGGCGCCCATTTGTGACCCCTCTTCATTCCTGCGGTAGGACCATGGTGCTAACACGTGTCTCCTCTCCTGGCGTGACGCTTGCTCTCTTTTAAGTGATTTAACAAAGCCCCTCACTTTCTCTTTCGGGACCTAAATTAAAGTGTCAGCAGTCAGCAGCCTCCTTTCCAGCCAAGATGCTGAGCCCCTGTGATTCCATTTGTCACTGTCGCATGGGCTCCCTAATCGCCATCCCCCTGCCTGGTGTAAGCATGCGGTGCCCCCAAGTCTGGCTTTCCTTAGGAACTTGCTACATGCCCCTGTTCTCGCCAAGTCCCCGAAACCCTGGCCTCAAGGTGGGCAAAGCGAGGTTTCACGGGACCCTTGGGCCATGACTCACCCAACAGAGCCTGCTGTCTGACCTGGAAACCATGCAGTGGGGGGCTTAGAAACTGTCCGCATAGTCCAACCGCCGTCCCCGGTGCAGCCCAGGATTGAAGTTCAAAGGAACAAAGATGTAAGTCAGAGCCTCGTAATGACAGGGACGGACCAAAGAAAGACACCTAACCTGGGCTCGGGGCCTTCTGGGGTGAGGCTTTGCAGACTTGAAGTTGTGTTAGTTCCCCGGGGACGGGATCCAGGGACACCGTGGCCACCCAGCCGGGCAAGGCAAAGCTGAGGGAGCAGGGTTGGGGACTGTGTTCATTTTGTGTGGTTGCCGTCACCAGTGATTACAAGTGGGTGGGCTGTCCCACGAGTCTGGAGGCTCAGTGTCCACAAGCAGGGGTCAGCATGTCCAGGCCCCTCCTGAGGCTCAAGGGAAGAGTTCGTCCTTGCTTCTGGTGGCTCCAGCCATGCCCAGCAGTCTTTGGGCTGTAGCCACATCTGCCTGATTCCTGCCTCTGACCTCACATGGCTTCTCCCTGTGAATCCCTGCGTGTGTCCTCTTCCCTCCAGAAGACCAGGCTCTAGATTCAGAGCCTGCTCTAGCCTGGTAAGGCCTCGCTTCCGCTCAGCCCACTCACACCAACAAAGACCTCGTTTCCAAATCAGGTCCTGCTCTGAGGCTCCAAGGGGACGTGGCTGTTGGGGGACAGTACAGGGACTGTGGTGCACGTGCTGTGTCCACACATCCCCTCTGGCCCACATCATGGAGTTAGACCTGGCCTCAATTTTTGAACCACCTCCACAGACTGAAATCTTGACCTTTCGACGTCCATGTTTGAGAAAACAAAGGGTCGCGGCCTGTGACCTGTGAGCAAGGCGTTGGGTGTTAATGTGAGGGAATCGAGAAGGTTCCCAGGCCAGGGGCAGCCAGGGGTGGCCAGGGGCACATCATGAGTCTAAAGGGCCTGGTCAAAGAGTTGGACCCCAGACAGACACGTTTCTGTGAAAGCATTTCTTACACCTGACACCACACCCCTGGAGAGAGAAGTGTCGATTCAGCAAAATATACCTGAATGAGACAGGTGTCTACCCCACACAGGAGTCTGTCCCTGTGTGAGAAGTGTCCCCAGGACCTCCCCCCCAACTTCTAGAGTACAGACCAGGGTGGGGAGTGGGGTGCAGTTGGCCTTAAAGTGTGTTCATGCTCACCAAAGGCGAGCGGCGTTCTGACATTGGATTTGCTCCGCTCCCTCCCAGAGGTGTGATTAGCTGTGCTCCCCACCCACGGAGAGCCCCTGCTTCCTCTAGTGCGGCTGTGTCAGCGCTGTGCTCACTTCTCTGCCGCTCTGCTCTGCTCCTCTCTTGGTCTCTCTCTACCTGCTGGGCATTCTCTTGTCCTAAAATGCCCTTGTTTTTATTCTGCCACCCCTGCAAACTATCACCTATGGTCTTCTCTACCTGTCACACACCGGTTTGAGTGGGTTGCCGGCCATCTCTCCTGCACAAAGAGCTATAGTCTCTCCTCCACGGGTAAGTTCCAGGGCAGGCTGCGTGCAGTTCTGGGATTCTTAGTCAATCCCCCCTTTACCCTGCTCTTGTGGGGGACACTGCTGATGCACGATGACATACTGAGATCGAGCCACTGTGTTAGCCTGTTTGACACTCAAGGGCCCGTGGGCCAGCTCATCCCATGAAAACAGACGACCCCACTCCTTGGCTCTGCTTTTTCTCACGACGGTGATTTTCTTGTGTCTTATTATTCCTACTCCTTCCTCGGTGCCTCTGTGTCTCCCTGTTCTCTTCCCCTTCCCCAAATGTGTCCCAGACTCCGTCCTCAACTCTCTCCTCTTTTCAGTCTACCCTGTCCCTTTGGGATGAACAGCACGGGCCCATGACTGCCCTCCTGGGCCCTCCAGGCAAGCCTGTCTCTGAGTTCTGGCCTTTTTTCCAAGGATCTCCCATGTATATCCGTCAGGATGTCACCCCCAGGAACCTTGACGAAGGTGTGTCCTGAACTGAATGTGTCACCTTCTCCTCACACTTTCCAGTGTTCCTAGAAGTTCAGGCAAAGGCACCACTAGCCCCTTAGTCACCAGGGTTAAAACTTCAGAATTGACTTTGATGCCCCTACCTACCCCCCTACACCCAACCACTAGCTAAGTTCATCGGCCCCACGTCTGGCTACCCAGGAGCAAAGGGGTTGTAAGTCCAGCACAAGAGCGAGGTTGTGTGAGACCAGACGGTCAAAAGACTGCATATTGTTACCATTTAACATAATCAGCACGTTTTATACCCAGAAGGCATGTGGCATGTGGCATGCTAGTAGATGTTTTGGTAAAGAACCTGGCATATTGATAGCAACTTATCAAAAAGTAAAAGCTATTTAGTAGTAGTAGTAGTAGTAGTAAATATATTTTAGTATTTATTTTTATTAGTAGCAATATTAAATTTAAGTCACTTTTCTTCTACACTTATTTGTAAAAGTCTGTCAAGAGTTTTGGAGAGAGGGAGGCCACAGTTTCTGGAAAGAATGACTCTCTCAGCATTTTGGCTTAATGCTCCCTATGAACCACCCACCACTAGGCCTCTGTGGCCTACCCTTCCTAGAAGCCCTCCTGAGAGAAAAGATGGATGCCTGGGGTTTGGTCTGGGGTGTCCAGTGAGGCCTTCGCCCTCCAAACGCTCCACTTCATGCGCTTGCTGGTTGGTAGCACCTTCCTGTGGTAACCACTCCCTTCGCAGCCCGGCCGGCATCCGCGCTGCAGCCCCGGGAGGCCGCAGACCCCATGCTGGTGACGCCCCTGAAGCCTTACCTGTGGACAGCAGAGCAGAGCAGGCCGTGGCGACAGGCCAGGTGGGCCTCAAATCTGGGTTCTAGCACCTCTTGGTTCTGAGATCTTGGGGGAGGGCTTAACCTCTCTGAGTTCATTTCTTAATTATTTTACATTGGAGATAGCAATATCACATTTTATTTTTCATGAGGCTTAATTTTTTTAACCACGAAGAAAAAAAATGGACCACAGGCTGAGTCTAGTGGGTGGTCGCTTTCCCAGAGTCCCTTCCATCCATCCCCCCGCTCCCTCTCTATCTCTCCCCCCCCCGCTCTCTCTCTCTGTCTCACACACACACACACACACACACACACACCCCTTTCTAGTGTCATAATGAGCCTTGGGACCCTCATAAAAGCCACACCTCAATCAACAATAAACCTTCTTCCCTTTGTTTCACATCTGATAACAATGGTAGCTCCATGAGAAGGTTGGACTTTAAGCTCTGTCCCTAGGAGGAGAGGTCTCTATACCTCATCTGTGGCAAAAGAGACTTAAAATCCTTGACAGGAGAGGGGACAGCAATTTAGAGTTGTGATGATTGAAGCAGATAAGCTGTACCAGACACGGTTGAGAAAATGGAACAAGACACTTAGTGAGTTCTGGATAAAGCAAAGCGCCGTCTGTCCGTGTGGCCGCCTTCCGCAGGGCCCACGCCCAAAACTGAGCCTGGCCCGCCATTGGCCTCAGACCCGGCAGCCTCGCCTTAGATCGGCGGATTTCAGACCCGTCCTTCCAGGCTTGTGTTCGAGCATCAGCCCTGGGTAAAGAAAATAAATGTGAGATGGGGACTCCCACTGCACTGATGGCAACAAACCACAGACAACCAAAAAAATCCCCACCAGGTCTCAGAGCCATTTTGCTGCTGAGGAGTTTCCAGGAGACACAGCGGCCACCAAAACGTGAAGCCGTATTAGCATGGTGGACGGAAATTTTTAAAAAAGATCACCATTTGGTGGTTTGGAACATCTAAACGATCAAACCACACGGATCACATGAGCTATCAAATAAATCTGTGAAAAATCAGTTGTTAATATGGCAGGAAATAATATTCTTTGGAATCCCATGGCTCATCTGGATCTAAACATTTGTAAAACTGGTCATTATTAAACCCATAAATAATGCAATGATGGGTATCCAATTAACAATTAAACCTGGTTTTGGCTCTCAAGTAAACTTCCAGGAAAAAAATAAACCCGCTCCTGGGTGAGCTGAGGTGGTCGACACAGAATCTGTTCACTGAGGCCGGGCTCAGGGGCTCCGGGTCTTTACTGGCTTGTGGTTTGTTGTTCACTGTTGAACAGGCCATCAGAACAGAACCGGGAGGGAGTTTCACACCCATTTTCAGCAGGAATCAGAAGTGCAGTAGCATGTCCCCATTGTCCTCAACAATACGGATTTGTCATCTGTCGCCACCAGAGTGAAATGTGTGGCCCCAGTGTGTGTGGCCAGACAGGGACCACAAGAGGAAGCAAGGATCTGTTTTTCTTTTTTCCACATCAGACTGGCGAAGAGTCAAGGAATTCAAAACTCACTCCCTGGGGAACGAAAGCAAAGCAGCTCCCTCACTCGTAGACCCTCCGCTGCCGCTGCCGCTGCTTCCAGGCCTTTCCACACACTCTCCGTCTTCCTCTCGGATATTTTAGCCTCTTAATCACTTTAAGTCAACAACCCACAGCTGACAGTTTTGCTGATAAAGTACCTTTATAACGACAGACCTGGTGTTTAAATTTCCGCCTACGTCTTCTCGAACTCAGTGACCGAATTGCAGCCAATGCTTCCAGTAGAAACACTCGCTTGTTAACCTCCAGTTATTTCTGGGCAGAGCTGAACTAAAACAAATTGCTTTTGAAGCTTACGACTCCAGATTCTGCGTCTTATTTTCCATTTCTTCTGGTCCGATTTTTTCCATGTAGGTTTTTATCTGCTACCTATAAACCACGAAAAACAAATGATTTTGTTCAAGTCTTTGGAAAGGACCGCTCACTGGCCCTGAATCCCGTCGTCTGGTGTACTTTCTTGTTTTGAATTTCTGGAAGGGAAATCCTCCTGATGAGGAGTCTTAACTTTCCATCAGTAATGGGAAAAACTGCGTCTCCTGGGAGGGTGGGGGCGCTTTATAAGAGAAAACTCAGCAGAAATAAAAGTCCACACAACAGATATTTCATCCAAGCCTGTTTTTCTACTGATGCTCCTCTGTGCTCTGCCTGTGGGTGGGAATGAAGGACGAGGCGAGTGTGCAGCCGAGGGCTTCAGAACACCCTGAAAAGTGTTGTCTCAGGTGTGTGCTGTATGAGGGCCACCTTTCTACTGGACACGAGGCTCTCGGCCCCTCCTGTCTTAAGCCCAGGCCTTTGTGTGGCTCCGGACAGAGCCCGCCCTATGTGGAGGGACCGTGCTGGCCTGGGACGTGCCCCTTGTCCCAGTGTAGTTCTTAACTATTGATAGCATCTCCATCCAAGCTAAAAAGTGTCCTATTGGGGACGATAAATTACATGATCCCTTTCTTTCTGTGACTTCCCCTAGGCATTCACAAGACGCTTTTATTCAGAAAGAAAACGACAGACTCGGGTTTCAGAGAACTTAGTCCACTGTTCGTAGGAGGGGACTGACGCCCAGAAGGGTTCCAGAGCCCGCCCCTCAGAGACAGATTCAGGACCAAAGGGACAGTAGCTGGTTGGACACTCTCCTGAGTCCGTCGCAGACGCTGGCTCAGCTGACCTCCTCAGCCCTGTGGGGCGGGCATTGCCATCATGGCTGCAGGGTCAGGCGCTGCCCTGGCAAGGGGCAGGGTGGGGCTTGGAGCCCAGTCGCTGGGTCCCAGGCTCCGACCAGCTCAACGTGCCCCGCCGCCTGGAAGAGCCAGCGCTGCTGACTCATGGTCCTGCCCTTGCTCTGTATTATGTTGCTTTTGAACCAAGTTGGGAAAACAAGCTTGGGAGTGAAAATTCAGCCCGAATTTCCGAAGCTGCTTTTTTTATAGAGCCATGAATGTAGACTACTGCCACATGCACTTGAAAAAGGAGCTTAGAAACAGACGTGACACAGACCTTCTAGATAATACATAGTTTCAGGGAAGATAATCAAAATATTGATCGACATGTACAGCGCAGATAACAACCATTCAGAAATGAAAGCAGCCATAAAATGACCGGTGGGGCCACCGCCAGACAGACCGACTGGCTGACGTCAGTCTGGTGGATTTTATGTTGGGGTTTGTGTGCTGAGGCCTGCCTGAGTAAGCCCATCGGCCCCTCCAAATCACATCCATGCCTGTGCAACCCTCTTTGTAGTGCACCTGGTACACCCCGTGGGAAGAGTTTTCTCAATACTAAATATTGTTTGACAGTGATTACAGAAAGGGCTTGCATCTGAGTTGCCAACCCATGAAAAGAAGCACACTGGCCATAAAGGCTGTGACTCATAAGAAGAACATAAGAGGGTTCACAGCATATTAAGTTTGGAGTATGTTTAAGGGTGAAGCCAAATCTACGAGCTGTGGGGGTCACAGGTGCTGTTCCAGAACTCAGGCACGGGAACGCAGGCAGCGTACTTGACCTTCACAGCTGCCAAGCAGCCGTGGCCACTGGACAACGTGTTCATTGTGGTGGGCCTTAACTCTCTCCAACTCCGGGCAGAAGGGTTTGTCCCCTCAACGACAGGAGGGGCCTCCCTTGCCCCGAATAGAGAAAGGTAGTGTTTCTGCCCAAGAACTCCGGCAGAGGAGACTCCACGGTCACCTAAAAACTCCTTTTTGCATCCAGGTGGCTTAGCAAGACATGCCTCAGTTGCCGAAAAGGGAGCCTTCAGGCACGCAGAGGCCTCGGTAGCAAAGCAGCCCCCAGCGTACCACAGGGCTATTCGGGACATCACATGGTCCCTTGGTTCCCCTGCACAGCTGTTTTCAAGCGCTGGAGTTTTGTCGCCCTGACCAGGCTCACAAAATCAGCACCAAATGTTGAGAAGTTTAGCACTTTTCACCAGGAACCACAGAGCTATAAAATATGGGAAGCTGTTGTGGACAAGTAAAAAAAAAAAAAACCAAAAAAAACCTTTCCCATAAAGTAATATCCTGCCTCCCCGTGACTTCTTGTTATTCCAGGAAAATATAGAATCCTTAAGTTTGACAATATTTTTTCCTCTGGGGAAAGTACCAATAACAACACATCAAAATGAGGCTTTTTGTCCTGTTCTTGAGGATGGTGGAAGAGGAAGAAGCGGCTAAGTCTTTTCTTCTGGGTAAAACAGCGTCTGCGTGTGTGTCCCCACGAGGGCCACCAAGTTTGGAGTGCTGTAGAAAGCCAACCTAGAAGCAGCGCCCTGATACCCCTCCACGGAGAGTGAGCCACCGCAGGATTCTGCTCGTTGGACATAAAGCACAAAGGAAGTGGGGAGGCAGCCACATCCCATCGGGTCACACAGGAGGATGCTGGGTCATAGAGGCAGTCTGCGCGCTCCACGCATCCCCCACACAGGCCTCTGGCCAGGCCACCCTCCGGCGTGCTTCCCAATTCCAAAGCCCTCTGTAGGAGCAACGTCTAAGGTCCATGGAAGTTACACGTAATGCAACCCAGGCCGAACACCTGACCGTCCCACTTCCCCGTGTGAGTTGTAACAATAGCATGAAGACGTCATAATCAACTGCCTATTCCTGCTAACGCTACGCGGTTATGGAGTTGGAGCTGGTAACCATCAGAGTGGAGCATGGACCTGTAGGATGGTGTCTTGGAATGATTTGGCCAAAGTCAGATTTTGTAAAACTATGGAACCGCTCAGTACAGTGGCCGCCCCTTATCCGCAGGTCTGCGTTCTAAGACAGCAGGTAGTGCCTGCCATCTTCTTACACACATACATCTGTGACAGAGTGCACACGGAGTGGGGACGTGGGACAAAGGGATGACTCGTGTCCTGGGCAGACAGAGGAGGGTGGCACAAGGTTTCATCTCAGTTCTCAGAATGACCTGCAGTTAAAAATGTATACGTTATTTATTTCTGGAATTTTCCATTTAAAATTTTTGGACCATGGTTGACCGTGGGTAACTGTGACCGCGAAGAGTGAACCTCGGATAAGGGAGAACCTGCTGTACTTGAATCAAGAGCCCAAGATCAAGGAACCGACATAATCCTCCAGGGATAGTTTGGGGAAGCTTCCGAAAGAAGTCAGTGTTCTCCTCCAAATGAAAGACCATTGAAAAATAGTAACATTCTCGCCCTTTATTGTTACCTTGGCTCAAAATGTCCATCCTCAGGAATGATGACCAATAAGACCCCTCATTTTCATTTTAAAGATGAGACGGATCATTCTGAGTGAACAAAAAAGTCATGGATTTTTCACACAATAGACACACTCAGTTAAAAATGGGCTGTGAAACAAAGATCCCCCCCGCCACCAAGATTTAGTACCAACCTCTCCTTCCGAAGTTATTTTTCTCAACTCTTTTTCATAAACGGCAGTCCAACAGATTAGCCTCTCACTTCTGTGCATAGCCCACCCTTTCCCACCAAGACTGTTTTCTCCTTCCTCCCTCCCCACTCCACGCCCAAGTGCCCTGCAGGGGTTCCAAATGACATTGCATTCCCAAAGACCGTTGTCCTGCTCTCTTGAGATGTGACTGACATATATTACCGTGGAAGCCCCCGGTGGGCAACTGGAAGTGACCCTTTATCTCCACTAGACCCATAGAATGTGCCACCTGGGCAACTCTGACGACACCCAGAGCTTCCCAGTCCACGGTATGGTTCTCGGTAGATATTTTGGCTCCTTCTCTAAGTTAAAATCTCTTGAAGGGCAGACCTTTGATCTGCTTTCTAGGCAACCAGAAACTAGAATCAGGAAGCCCATGAAGTAAATCCACACGTGGGTAATGTCACAGTCTGTTGCTTAAAATGTTTGCCCCCAAAGTTTCAATGACTGACCTGGGAACATAGGTCTGTGCATGGATCCCTTGAATATTTGGGGTGGGGTAAAAAACGAGAGCAAAATCAGCTTTGCTGTTTTTGTATGGTGTTCATAATTCTTCCCCTTTAAAGAAAATCTCCGGGAACTCTCCTGAGTGCAGCAGATCCTTTCCAGAAGGGATGTTGACAGAAAACAGGAGCCGACAGCAACCCAGGAGAGCAGTGTGGCCCTTGCAGAGCTGATGCTGTCTTCATCCGCAACATATTGCAGGCCACCTTCCTTTCATTCGTGCTGCACCCCTCATCTGAACCCCAGATTTCAGGGCTGGGAAACAGAACCCGGCGGGGCAGGAAACATAACACAAGACCGGCCAAACCCAGAGAGCCCGCTCTGGCTTCAGGTCGAAACGTGGCTGAACCACAAAGCCTCACCTGGCTTTGCGTAAAAACCACACTGAACCACCTTTTTTTTTCACGGTTTCGGTTTGAACTGGGGTTTCATGCAAAGCGTGCCCTAGTTCCAGCAGAGAGCCTGGGCAGAGCCCAGCCCAGTTCTCCGTGCCTGTGGACGCCGCTCCTCAGAGCCTGGCAGCCGGCGTAGAGACGGCGGCTTCTGCTGCTGCCCAGGACGGGCCGGCTTTTGAGCATCTTACCCATGAAATCATTCAGATGACTGAAACCCAGCAGGCACGTCAACAAGAAACGCAATCAATTAGGCTATCTCTTGGCACTTAGCTTTGCAAAAACAGAGGTGAAGCTTTTTGAAAGGAAGCACTCACTAAGGGGTGGGTGGTTTACAGCTCCTTCTCTGTGTGGGGGCAGCGGGGCGGCTACAGCAGTTCTTAGGATAATCTCAGGAAAAAATTCACATTCTTTGGAAAACCTGAGCTAATAAAGGCAAAGTGGGAGCCATGGGGATGGAAACCACTCCGTTTTCTCTCCAGAGAAGGAGATTAAAGTCCTCCTTAGAAGCTACCAGCATCCGATGAGCCACTGCTCTGGGCGGTGATGGCCTCTGGAAATAGCATCAGGTGTGAAGAAACTCCAAGCTGAGTTTTCCATGACATCAAAGGAAGCCACCTTTGTTTTCTTGGTAAATTAACTAGTACATGGGATTTATAAGAGGATTATAATAATAAACCCATAGAAGAATGCATTGAATCTGTAATAAAACATTTATTACAGCAATAAATAGAAAGTTTAGAATATTAATAATAAGAGAAAATAAATGGCTTGTTAAAAATAGCTTATATCTGTGTAACATTATAAAATTAACACGCAAAAATGTCCCACACGTGACCACATTGGATTTCCAAAGAGCATCCTCCCACCCTGTGAGGTCATCGTGCAGGTCCTCAGGAGGTGACATGGCTTGTCCAATCCAGGGCTGGAAGCCAGTAGACAGCATGGATCGGACTTTCCCTCAATGACCTCCATCCACACACAGCACTGTCTCCCTGTCTCATTGCTGTACTGCCCAGGAGACAGCGTGCCCAACCACGGCAACACAGCGTCCCAGGAGCAGGGCAGAGCATCTTCTAAGGCACTCGGGGCGGAGTGAAAGATGGCCCCACCCACACCTGCCTTTATACATAACACAATGCAGGAACAAGCACCGAGAGGCAGTCTTGAGTTGATGAGCCTACCATGGGGCCATCCAATAAGCTTGAGGACCCTTCCAAGTGACGGGCTCAGTTCAGGATAGAGTGGGTTCTAGGGTCCCATGAAATATATAAGCATAGCTCTCAAGGCCCTCCAGAAATTTACATCTAGAAGTTCAGGAGGACAGGTCTGGGTAGAGCCACAGATTTGGGAGACACTAATGTCGGGGCAGTAAGTCCATGACAGCTGAGGGATCGTTGGGGTCTTTGGCCCTCTGATCCTGTCCAGGCAGCTAGATGACATGGGGACACGATAGAGAACAGGCCAAGCCAAGGATGACTGCAGGGAAGGCCACACCCCACCCCCCTGAAAGTGGGCTCTCCCTCACCCCTCAGAACTGACCCCTGACAAGTCCCAAAGCATTTTTCCTTTAAGTAGAAAGTCACACCTCATTTACCCACTGTAGATCCTTTAGAGTAAATAAACTCAACGTATAAGCATTTCCTTTACACAAAAGGTCGATCAAGGATGCTCACTTATTCTGCAATAGAATTCACAACGGGATGCTATCAAACAGCAAATGTCTTTAGTGGTGGTGACAAATGACTCATTTTGCCAATCATCAAACAGAAATCTCACTTCCCCACACTTTGGGGGAACACAGGTCGCTGTTGGTCATTTTTCTTTGCTTGCTTGTTAGGGAAATGTGTACTAGAAATTTCTTCAGGGAGGTAATAAGCAAGTGGATAAATGGGGCCAGCAGATATGATCGATGTTTTCCCTTCCAAAGGTTCTTTGGCGCAGCGCCTAGTAGAAACTTCTGTTTGTTTAATTGCCATGGAATGGGAAGATGTTTTGCTACACATTATTGGTGCAGAGGCAGGAACCAACCAGACACTTCCCTGGGTGAGAAGTGTCTATCCCAGCCCCTGGGTCACTGTGGGGCTGTCCAGCTGAACAGTTATCACTGGGCAGCTGCAGCAATGGGCAATGAAATTTCTAGGTTTTCTAGTGAAGATGGGCTTACCTGGGTGCCTTACATGTGGAATCAATTATACCAGGGGTAGTACACATAAAAATGCCACGTTTCAGCAACATCCTCTTAAACTAGCTTTAGAAAAAGGATGGTCTCTGAGTGATCAGCTACAGCCCTGCAGAGGGTCATTGAGATCTCCCGAGAGCATCCTTCCAGGACAGCCCCTCCCTGGCAGGTCACAGGGTCCTCTCCAAGGAGCTGGCGAACCACACGCCGTGTTGTCATGCTTGTCCTGTGAGCTCGGTGGGGCTTGAGGTTTGGCTGCTGCAACTCATGGGCCTCGGAAAAGGATCCTTCCTCCCCCGACTACACTGTGGGAGTTCTCTCTGCATGCCACCCTTTCGCCGACCTGTTTCCTACCTGGTGGGGTTACGCTTGTACCTCCCCCTTCAACTCAGGGCAAGATGCACACCTTCCCTTTGAAAAAGATGTAGTCATGGTATGTACACCATACATGTGGATGATGGAAGGGGGCGTGGATGGACGGACAGATAGATAGATGGATGGATGGATAGATAATGGATGAATCGATGAAGGTATTCATCCATTGGTTGGATTGATGATTTGTGTGTGGTAGGTAGAAGGAAGTATAACAAACATTTTAAATGTGTCTGGGACGTGATTAAGGTGATAAAGATACTAGGGCTTTTCTTAAAAGAAGGGTCATTTTTAAACTGTGATTATGAGGAACGGTTAAAATGAATAAAACTCCAAATGTTTAGCTTTCCCTGGATTCTCCTTATTGATCTGCCATCTAGAAATTAATTAAGAAAGGGATATCAAGTCACATGCCCCACTTTTAAGGTCAGCGTCTTGACTGGAAGCTACTCTGTGTTCCTTAAAAATTCTCTCACTGCAAGATGCTGACCCCACCTTGTCTTTCTTCAGAGCTTTTGGGAGCTAAACACCCCGCTGCAGGTCAGTGTGAACAGGAAACAGCACAGCACCGTCGGCACCACAGCTCTGCTGACATGTTCCTCACCCTCGCCCAGCCTGGTTTCCTCGTGTGCCCGGTTGGGTGAAGTGGGCGCTGCCTCACTCCCCTTACAGATAGGGCTGGGAAGGCCAGGCGGGGTAATGTGTGTAAAACCTTCAGCCTGCACAGAGATATTAAGTGGCCGAGCCAGTACCGAAATCCAGAATTACCTAACTCCAGAGGCTTGTTGGTTTTTTTTTCCACTCAGTGTTTTGAAATGACTTGAACATACAGGAAAGTTGCAAGAGTCACACTAAGGACTTCTGTGTACCCTTTACCCACATTGACCAATGTTCACATCTTGCCACACGCGCCCACGACCTCGGTCAGTGCGCGGTGGGGTCAGTCGCAGTCTGTGACGTGGGCCTGCCTCGGAGTGGCATCGCGGGGGTCACGTGCGTTCACCTTCGCAGATGTGGAAAATAAGACACGTAAATGCACAGCTGTAGCAAAGCCGTGACGGGAGCCCTGACTGACCTGGGAGCCCACCAGCGCAGGGACAAAGTCGGGAGGCAGCCTCCTCTCCAGATGGAAGGGAAGTGGGGGCTGGAAAGTCCCGAGGAGGAGGCGACCTCTGAGGCCCATGTGGCAGCACCCAGCCACCAGGACCAGAACAAAACAGCGCTCTCTGTGGGCCGCCACCTCGCCTTCTCCCAGGGAGAGGCCAAACGTGAAAAATCTCTGCAGAGTGTGAGCTGGCTGAGTTCACAAATCGGAGTGTAGCTGTGCACAGCCTAAGTCCACTGTCATCAGTGCACAGAGGTTGTCCACAGTGTTTCCAAAACTTGTCACTGTCGAGAGCAGAGCATCCCTCTTGTCCCAGCTCCTCATAAACCTCCGGCCTGGGAGTGGAAGTCACCTTCCGGCCGGGCCTATTACAGTTCTCAGAAGACAAGTGGCTTCCCAAAGTGCCCATTCCATTTAGCTGCACAAGGCCAAGGCCTTGTCCGAGGGCACGAAAACCGTTTCAACACCATACAGAGCCCCCGGACACCAGCTCCACACAGGACAGAGTGTGCTCCGGAGCAGTTCCCGCAGGAGGTGACAGGAACAGCCCAGACTGACGCCTGCCCCGCACCCAGGCCTCAGCATTCCCACGGAGCACGCCTGGCCGTGGCGAGCAGCGTCGAAACCCCGGGGCAGATATGCTCTGTACCTTGTAAAGAGGTCTGTAGCACATAAAACCACCCCGAAGACGATCTGCTTTGCCAAGTACGCGTGACACGAGCCTTTTGTCCTTCTTTCAATCCTCATTCCACTTTTGACTTATTTGTGGAAAGTTATAATTGGAGCGTGCTCCGCCTTTTTCCATTTAACTGATAAAGTGCCGTAAATCCTGGCCAGCCTCCACCAGCGTGGTCACTTGCGCATCTCGCTGTGCTCTGCACGCTGCGCCATGTGCAGGCCTGGCCGGGAGGCGCGGCTGCGTGCCCCTGGCGTGCAGGAGAGTTGCTGAGAGATATCATATGGTCTCCTGGCAGAAGTACAAAGTGCCTCTCGCTGTTTGATCTCCTGTCTTAAACTTTAAATGCAAAGTCCGATAATTGGGTCGGGCAGGAGAGGAAACCGAGCAGTGAAGTTCTTCTCATTTCCTTTCTGCTATTTCTCCACGTTTCATCTTCTCTTCCTTTGCTGCCCTCTCTTTCTCCTGGATTCCTCTCCTTTTTTTTTTTTTTTTCTTCCTCAGCCCCTAAGAGAGACAGACTGCCCCGCGAGTAGAGCGGGGTGGAGGAGGAGGTGGGCTTCTGGCTGGAAGACCCGTCAGAGGGTCTGCAGTCTGTCTCCTCCGTCAGCGCCGTGCTAGCTGCACGCTAGACTTTTGCCCCATTAGCCACAGCCCTGGATAAGCAGCTTGAGCTTAGCGAAAGCCGAAGTCATGGCTGGGTGTGCTTGTGTAGAAATATGACCGCCTTCCCAGACTTGGATGTGTTTAATGTGAAAGGAATTCGCCGTCGTCTCTCCGAGTCAGGGCTTTAAGCAGACAGGGGCTTGTACTTCAAAGGGCAGAGGGGATGAGCAAAGACCACGCCTCCTCTCAGACACAGGGGCAGCCGACTAATGGCCTGACTTGAGCCTGTGGGCCAGTGGCTTCTAAACAGGGAGAGAGGACTCTGCGTGGCTGGTGCGACCACTCCCAGGCCTGCTGCGGAATCGCCTGTGTCGTTACTGCGTCGTTTTAGCTGGATGTAAAGCCAAATAGGGCTTCCCGATGGGCGTAAATTCAGCCCCCACTGAGCAGGAGGCGAGTTCAGAAATGACTTCTTCGCTCACTGTCAGCATCACCTTTTCAGAGTGCAAAGGGCAGTGACTCACCCTCAGGTGAGTCACTAACGTTTTCCAAGGGTCTGGCCACCCACCCGCAGTGGTAGGTGCTGCATGGATACCCTGCAGCAGCGTTAGAATGTTCCAGAAACTTCTCCCTGAAAGACTACCTGGATTGGGAACAGGGGAGCAACTGGAAGCAAGTCACACTACCACTGTCCCCATAAGAATGATGTCAGTTGGACTCAGGATTAAAAAACATTCTAGTTTCATTAGACAGGCACAGACAGGGTGAGACCGAGAGGGGGCCTTGCCTCTGTGAGGATGTGGAGGGCCACCTCCTGCCACCAGGGTCTCTGCATGTGTGGCTCCCCAAGCCACTGCTTTCTGAGCATCCAGTCCCGAACTCAGACTCTTTTAGAGGCTGGTGCCAAAGGGTCCTTTTCACTAGGACCATAGGTTCTGAAGTGCCCAGCATCCCTGGTGGTTCCCAGACCTCCTGGCTGGCGTATGGGCTTCTGCAGAGATATGCAAGGCTTGGGAAGAATTGCCCAGCCCCAGAGCCCCACAGAGAGCTCAGAGCCAACTGGCTTTTTTAGACCCAGGGAGATCAACCAGGACACAGCCCTAGCTCCAAACGCCTCCGCCACTGCCTCCTAAGGATGTTCTGGGCCCCGGGAAGGGCTGGGTCCTGGGAGGAAGGCCAGGAGGGGACTTCAGATGCCCAGGAATGCCGATCAGTGTTTTTACCGGACCTCGAGGTTCTGGGGAAGGCCAGTGTGGGGCAGGGAAGATCCATGGGCTCGCTCGTGCGCTCAGCCCCCACACCCTCACTTAGGGAGCATCAGAGTGGATTTGACTTGAAATGGACAAGAGGTGATGATGTCACGGAGAGTTAGGGGCACCTCTGTTTGATGGGGGCGGCATTGGAACAGCAGCCCGCAGCTCAAGGAGAGGGCAGCTTGGTCTCATAGGTCCTCAGATTGCAGCCCAAAAGTCAAACATTTAAGGCCCTTCTGGTGCCTCAGAGGACCCCTGCACTTGTGTCGCTGACTCACCCTGACTGTTCCAGTCACGTCACACCTTGTCATTTTACTCAGTGTGACCGGGTATCACTTCCCACCATGAAGTTAGGCCTTTTCAGCGAAACATCAGAAATGACTCCTGCACACCTCGTGCGCGCCCACAGAAGGGCTGGTTTGTGGCCACGCAGCCCGGCACTCAGGGGCTTCGGGGTGAGCTCGGCGCCCCCCCGCTGGTGCCGCAGCAACGGGTTTATTTGCTGACTGACGGGCTGCTGTGCTGGTGAAGGGCCGCCAGCTCCCCTTCAGCCCCGTCCAACGCTCTGGGGAAAGAAAAACCACTAATTTAAAAAACATGTTGTGAATTTGTTTTATTTACACCCCCGAGATCTTCCCCCCGTTACTGGAGAAATTAGATGTATAGTCTGAATAACTTTCTTTGACGCGCCCTCACTCCGTCCGTCGTTTTTTCCAGCTCGCCCAGCGTGTTTTAATGACGAGAACGATTTGCCCCAGCAGCGGCTTCCTCAGGGGCAGCCTCCACGGGCAGGGAAGAGAAAAAAATCAAAGACTCTTAGGTAGAAGTTAATTTAGAAACAACATCACCACCATTCCTACAGGGCGTCTATAACCATCACCGCAATTTCAGCGGAAAAGCAAAAATAAATAGGAAGGCAAATGATGTTAATTTCCATTTGCAGCAAAACCCACGATGGGATCGATGACCTGATCCCTGGGGAGGAGCCCTCTGTGGACGGCACACTGGGACCCGGCTGGGTGTGAGGCCCAGGCTTGCTCTGGGTGGGAGAGGGTTGGACCTCAGCGTCCACTTCTCTGCCCCGTGGCATGTGGCTTCAGGCACATGGCCCGCCCCTTTGCAGCTCAGTTCCTGTGTCCGCTCACCAGGGATGGTGGGAGCACCCACCACATGGGCCTGTAAGAATTAAATAAGCGGATCTGCACTTAAAATGGTCCCAGGGACTTGGTAAATCCATTAGAAATGTTACCTTATTATCACTAACATAATTTCTTTTGATTATTATTTATCATCCATGGTATAGGGAGGGTAAAGGGACTACACTGGTGTTAGAAGATGCAAATTCAAGATTCATCCCTTTGACTGCCTTGCTGCGCCTTGAGCAGATTAGCCACTCTAAGCCTCAGCTTCCTCGTCTGTGAGACAGGGCTCTGCCTAATTTCCATAAAAGCAGACAGATGAAGTTGAGTAAGAAATGGAAAAGCGCTTCGTCACTGAAGTTGAGACCTCAGAGCCTGCCTTTGTCTAGAGGACATCAGATGGCAGTGGAGGGGACAGTTCCAGCATGGTGCCCTGGGATGCCTGTCCCAGTGTGAGGAACTGGGCATGCTCCCAGGATGCCCTGGTGTGACCAGGCATGAGCGCTGGGGCCGGATCACAGAGTGGGGAGGAGCCGTGCCCAGGCCCCAGCCAGGAGGCCCAGCCCCACAGATGCTGTGTGGGGCACGCATGGGAGCCCCCGGGTCTCCGTTTTCGTCTGAAGGGCCTGTGACTGGTGACTGTGACCACCAGGAATTCTAGGGAGGAAATGGGGCACCTCAGGAAGTAAACAAGGACACGTCATTCTTTATACAAATATTCTGAAAGAACATTCCAAACATCCGCCCTCCCTCCCCCACGGATGGGAGTGGGAGACTGTTTCTCCTTTTTCTCTTCACGTAACATTCTTTCCCTTGGCCCTGTGCTCCGGTGCCTGTTTCCTGGAAAGAGGTGCTGCGTGGAACCCAAAGCGTCCAACCCTGTGCAGTGGGAAAGGGCCGAGAGCAGAGGCGGCGGGACATCAGGAGCCGGGAAAATCCTCCAGTTGAGTTTTATTTTAGTTTCTGGACTGGTCTGGGACTGCTGTCTGAAAATTTGGAGGTAGAGTGTGCAATACGCATGCTGTGAGAAGTATGTATTCAGATTTCTGTGCAGATATGCATTTGTGTGCCTGAGAGAGTATGTGTCATGTGAGCACGACTGTGTGCATGTGTGGGTGTACATGTAAAGGAGTGTGTGTATGAATATATATGTGTGTGAGTGTTGCATGTGTGTAGAAATGTGTGTGGCCACATGTGTCTGTGTGTAGGTATGTGAATGTGTGCATGCACAAGCACATGGATGTGAGTGTGTGAGCATATGAGTGTGCATATGTGTGTGGGTGGATGTTGCATGCACAAGCACATGGGTGTGTGTCTATGTGAGCATGAGCATGTGTGAGTATACATGTGTGAGGACGTGTGTGAATGTATATGTGCGCAGCGCATGGATGTGAGTGTGTGAGCATGTCAGTGTGCATGTATGTGAGCATTACACACACAAGCACATGGGTGTATGTACATGTGTGTGGATCTGAGCATGTGTGAGTGTGTGTGAGAGGATGTATGTGGGTGTATACATGCACAAACACATGAGTGTGAGGGTGTGTGCATGTACACGTGAGTGTGAGCATGTGAGTGTGTATGTGAGAGGATGTGTGTGGATGTGTGTGTGCACAAGCACACGGATGTGAATGTGTGTGCATGTACATGTGGGTGTGTGTTCAGAGCACTCTGGGTGTCTATGCCGGAAGTAACCTTAGCCATCCTGCATCCAATTCCTAGGGGAGGAACCAAGGCCCTGAGAGAGGCACCCTCGCCTGGCCACAGCCCTGGTCTGTGGCGGGTGCGGGACCGGGGACAGTGCTCCTCCTCTACTCCCACCCTCACGTCCCCCCTCTCTCTCTGCTAACCTCTGGGACACCACCACCTGGGAGCCCACATGCCCCTCCTCCCCCGTGTCTTCTGCCCTCGCTATGAGGGTCATGCAGGCAGGTCCAGAGAGGCGTCTGTCCCCCTCGGTGGCACTAACACGCCCTTCAGGCTGTCACGCACACAGCCTCCCATGTGTGTCTCCACCGCAGAAGGAAGGTGGCTCCCCAAGCGCTCACAGGGGACTCCCAGGTCCTGGTCAGCTGGTCACATCCACTGGTTCCTCTGTGTCCCCCAGTGGTCAGCCTAGACCCTCCATGGACACCAGACCCTCCCAAGCCAGCCCTGTGAGCCGAGGGGCAGGACCAGGAAGGAATGGATGAATAAGTGGCTATCCCGTCTTCCATTCCGTGCCAGCTAAATAAGCTGCATTTATCCGAAGTCGAGGAGAGCAGACTCCTGGACCACTCTGAGACCGAGGGGGCACTTGGTGTGCCAGGCTCTGTGCTCGCAGGGAAGGGTCAGGCCAGCTGAGTCCCTCGGAGCTTCCCTGTCTGAGCAGTCTGCTCTCAGGGTCAACCTGCAGGCTCCCTGTCCTATCACCAGTGACAGCAACAGCTGTCCAGATGATGTCCCCTGACCCAGTATCTAAGCCCACGTCTTGTCTGGCCCTCATCTCTGCCTCGCTCTGACTCTCCCTGGGGCTGGTCTGCCACTCAGACAGCACGTCCGTCGTACAGGAAACATCCAAAGGCCATCCCTAGTTGTCCCTGTTTCAGGTCCGCCCCTATGGCTGATGGGCCACCCTGGCATTTTAGCGAATGGAATAATGGAATTTTCACAGGGTGAAGAGCCTTAGGGACCACCTGAATGCCACCAGCTCGGGTATCCGAGGACGCCGAGGCTCAGTGGGATGCTGAGCCCGCCTCGGGCCAGGCTGGGCTGAGGCACCACAATGTTTGCAGGATATCCATCCTCATCCGGTAGCTCCCTGGGTCTGCAGCCTCCTTTCTGCTGGGCTTTAAAGGCCACTGCTGTCCCGGGGCACTGTGGGCATGTGCAGCGCTGGGTGTCAGGAGGGTCTGTCTTTCACACAGGTGCTTAGAGAGCATCCTGCCCGGATTGTCTGCTGGGCCACGTGCCCGACTAGATACAGCACCACCAGATACAGTGGTGTTGGGACCTGGCCCCTGCCCTCAGGGACCACAGCCCAAGCTGCCAACATCAGATGCTCTGTACCTGCACTCTCAGCCCTGACCACCCGTGAGCATCGCCCGCCTCGGGTGCTGGTGCCCCCTGACTGGTTTATTCCTTTCCTGTTTGCTGTGGGCCGTCTTGGGGGATGATAGGGCAGGCCCCTGTTTTGACTGACAAAGTAGAACAAATATGCAAATTCTGTCCCCACTGCAAGGCTCTCCAAGGCTGTCGGAAAGGCAGCAGTGTAAGGCAGGAAAGCGAAACTGGCAGGCCAGGTTGGTCTGCGATTGAGGGAGTTCCGTGGCGTGTGCATCTGTGTCTGGGCCATGTGGTCGGAATCCTTTGGCTTCGGCGTCTGAGCCCAAGCAGAGCCTCCGAGTGCCTGAGCGGAGCAGCCTGGGAACACACACATCAACAACAGCATCACCGACAACACGGTAGCATCAGCAGTGGAGACATCTCTGCAGTCAGCTGTTAAAGAAAAACTGCCTGATTGTTGCAGATTTCTGTAGGTCATTTCTTCCGTGGCTGAGAGCATCTGAAGGGAAGAGGTAACAGGGGCATTAACAGCCGAGAAAGACATTGCCTGTGGTCACGCACAGCATTCTGCCCAGCCCTTTGCCTTGGGCAAAACACAGCCTCTTCTTCCCACATGTTTTTAACGTTTAGTGGGAGCGAGATGTGCAATGAACTTCTCAGACATCAGAACTCCCTAAATAGACACATTAAATAGAACCTCCATGAAACCGGACAAGAACTTGGAAATGCAGAAGAATGCACACTGAGAAGTGTGCCGGCTCGGAAGCACAGTCACCGAGAAGAAAGCTGATCCTTCAACACCAAACATGCCCCCCCGCCCCCATTTCTCATGGGAAGTTTGCTTGGAAAAAATATTGTGTGTGCACCATCCCCAAAATTGTTGCTCACTCCAGGGACTGTAATACCAGGCTGCCTGGGTGTCCCGTGTTTGTTATTGGTCAAACACAGGAGCGTCCCTGCTTGCCCAAAGTCACTCGTCTCTGTCCGGCTGTCATGTTGTCGAGAAACTTCCAGAGTCAGGGTTTCTGGATCGCTAAATTTCAAAGCCTGTTGCGGAAATGTTGCCCAGTCCCTGCTTCACCTGTCACGATCTGTGACTCTCTCGAGTGGTTAGGACCATTCGGAAACTGAATGTGCTTGTTTCTTGAAATGTATCGGGTTTGGTCAAAATCTAGTCCCTAACCAATGGTGTCCGATGGCTGCCCTGCTTTCTCACGCCACCGGGGTGAGTTTCCTGGTTGTCTGCTGGTCCGAGAGGAATTCACCCATCGCGTGTCTCCCGAATCGGAGCGGGCTTTCCCAGGACGGCTCCCAACCTTCCCCTTCTCTCCCCACTGTCCCTCACCCAAGGACATTGACGATGTCCTTTTGTCCCCACTTTGCTCAGGACCGTGCCTCCCATTGTCCCCCACGTGCTCACAGACACCTCTGCCCATCTGGTCACGGTCAACAACCTATGTAAGGGACTCTGGTGGGTGAAAATGACCCCCAGTGAAAACTAAACTCTCTCAGAGAGCCCAGCCAACTCACAGGGAGGTAGCCAAGGACAAAAGGGCCCTCCCTTGCTTCTCAAGGCTGGGCAGATCTTAGGATGTCTTTGACCTTGCCCTCAGGTTGACACTGCCCACGGGGGCCCCCATTTAGTGCTTCAGGTAACACCAGCTAATGTAAAGAAGAGACTCACAAATCCAAGTAGGTTTTCGTGATAAAGTCCAAAACAGGAGTTCCCAATCAGATTTGGTGGCCCAGGTTCCTTCCACCTGTGGCCATTTTCCTTAAGTGGAATATCAGTCCGACACCCTGCCCAGCCCTGCAGAGGAAGCCATGTGATCACCTGTCTGCCTGACACGTGCTGCTAGCTGGACGCACCTGCTGACTGCAGATGCCCCAGGACAGGCTAAGGGTTTCTGAGGTGGGAAAGCGCACTTTTGTAAACACCAGCGAATGAGGCTTGCTTCGCCCCAGGGCTCTGAGGGCTCAGCAGCCCACCCAGAAGGTGTGGTCATCTCGGTGACTGAAGGGCTGCAGTCCATTGTTCTGTTAACCCCGGGTGACAGCAGGCTGGTGAGGAAACCTCAGGCCAAACCCCAGACGTGCATTCCTCAAGTGGCACTGTGGGGGTGGCGCAGCGTTCCAGCCCCGCCCAGGATCCCATGCTGCCAAAGCAGACAGGTATCCCAGGGAGCGCCCTCCCCTCATCTCGACCGCCCCAGTCAGGAAGCACTGACTGTTCAGAGACAGGTGAGCGCCTGGCTTGCCCCGGTGAGGGCACCGTGCCACACCATCCCCATCACACATGCCACCCCGGCTCCTGGCCTCCTGCCCCAAACATGTCTGCCTCCTGCTCGTGCCCCCCTAACGTCCCAGGGAGTCGTGTGAGGCCTCGTAATCAATAACGATCACCCCCCAGGGCCCCACGGTGCTCTGCGGCAGTCAGCACACACTCACAGCCCCGCACGGGCCCACCCAGCCTGTTTCTGCCGGATGCTGGGAGGCAGGCGAGGCTGGCGGTCAGGGGGAGCATCCTGTCACAAAGCTCGGACGCGTGGCGGTTGGCTTCTTTCAGGTGCCACCTTTCCCCGGTGTTGCCTTGGAGAACGCCATCTCTTCAATCAGGAATAGTGCGGGTGCCCGTCCCAGTGGCCCGGGTGCGCTCTGGACCTGCTGCCCTGCCATGTGCACGGCCGGCGTCAGCTTGTGAGCCCTTTTCTCAGAGGCAGTCCGGTGGGCAAACCCAGAGCCGAAGGGAAGAGCAGGTGCAGGTCCCGAAAGGAAGCAGCTCGGTCGGGTCGGGTCGGCTTTGAGGGCTGAGGCGCACGGCACAGGAGCGCGCCCTGCACGCATGGCTCTGTGAACAGGAGGGAGTGCAGAGGATGGGCGTGGGGGCATGAGGGGCCTTGGCACCCGGCCCGTGACAGCGGTGTCACCCATCCTGTGTGAGAACGCACGGACTCCCCAAGTTGTGTCTAGTGTGTGGCATGCAAATGACACTCAGGGCTGGCCATTTGGTGACAAACAGGCCTAGCCAAGAGTTTGGTGCTGTGTGTGACAAAATGGCCTCGTAACTGTGTCTTCGCTTCGTGGCTGTGTCTTTATGAAAATATAGATGTAAAAGTGGCATTTAGAAAGTCTAAGGGCTGAGGTGGCCTAGCGGCAACTTCCACAACAACTGGCAATTCTTCTGTCGGCCTGTGGTGCATGTTCGTAATTTCCCTTCGGTCGATCTTCCCAATGAGAAAGTTTTTTGACTTCGTGTCCAGGGGAATGCTGTCCATAGGCAGCACCTAGCTAGAAAACGTCCCTCTCCACCTGCGTCGAGCACGACATCCAGTGGAGGTCCCACAGCGAAGGTCCCCCAGCAAAGGTCCCCCAGCAGAGGTCCCACAGCGAAGGTCCCCCGGCGAAGGTCCCCCTGCAAAGGCCAGCACAGAGTGGACGTCTTTAGTCCTCAGGGAGCCTCCTGTCCCAGCCCTGCTGTCGCTAATTTCAGGGCTTCATGCTGTCCAAACCCCCCCACCCCACCCCCCAAAAGGGAAGAAAACAAAAATACTTCTTTTGCTGAATTTTCTTTTGGAAATGCAGGATTAATTACCGGTGCACTGTTTTGTCTCAACTCCTAGCTGACTTTATTTTTAAACTTCTGCTTGCACATACAGGAGGGAAAATGGTACTCAAACTAAAAAGAAAAGAGATCTGAGCCGAACTCCTCTTGACTGTTCACCTGACTGGAGTGCCGCTGACTTCCAGCCTCTTTGGGGAAAGCAGCCCAGTGCTCCCGTAGCTCCTTCATGCGATCACTTGGTTAGAGAGAGGCACTTCATTTCCTAACCACTACAAGAATAAGCAATATAACTGTCAATAATTTTTCAACAGAGCTTCAGGCATGGTGGTCGCCCTAC
>VMDR010000405.1:209491-244589 GCA_007922815.1 Macrotus californicus | reverse complement strand
GCCATATTGTGATGTTCTCTCATAGCACGTGGCAGTGCTGGTGTGCACGTGCCACATTGCGGTGATGTTCTGTCGTAGCACGTGGCAGTGCTAGCGTGCACGTGCCACATTGCGGTGATGTTCTGTCGTAGCACGTGGCAGTGCTGGAGTGCACGTGCCATATTGTGATGATGTTCTCTCGTAGCACGTGGCAGTGCTGGTGTGCTCGTGCCATATTGTGACATTCTCTTGTAGCTCGTGGCAGTGCTGGTGTGCACGTGCCATATTGTGATGTTCTCTCGTAGCATGTGGCAGTGCTGGAGTGCACGTGCCATATTGTGATGATGTTCTCTCGTAGCACGTGGCAGTGCTGGAGTGCACGTGCCATATTGTGATGTTCTCTCGTAGCACGTGGCAGTGCTGGAGTGCACGTGCCATATTACATCCTACTTGGCTGATGTCACCAATGCACTGAGCCAGAGTAATGGCCAAGGCCCAAGTCACCTCTCCGTGGATGGGGAAGAACGGGCCATCGAGGTGGACTCAGACTGGGTGGAGGAGTTGGCGGTGGAAGAGGAAGACTCCCAGGCTGAGGATTCAGTAAGTACCATGTGTCCCAAGGTGACCACAGGTGACTCCTAACTGGCCCTTGCGGAGCCCACGCTCTCAAGCTCTTGGATCTCTCCTCCGGTCCTTGGGAGCTTCAGACCTTCACAGTCCTCATTGCTGTCTCCCACATTAACGTGATTGATGCCGTGGTGCTTCCCAGGCCTGCAGAGCAAGCTTAGGGGCCCAATCCCTTGGGGGAAAGGACTGTTTGATAGGCATGTACCTTCTTCCATCCAGAGGCAGTTATCCTGCTGTTCCTCAGTTTGTGCATCCAAAATGGAGTTTTAGGGGTGAGTTCCTCATGGCAACAGTGTGAGCTCCTTTGTAGAGAAAGCACAAGAGTTCTCTCTTTCTTCACCACACGACTCTAAGGGCTCACCTGAAATTGTAGCACATTTATAGCCTGCGAGACATTTCCAGGTTTCTACATGTCATTTATGAGTCAGCCATTTACACAGGTTATGGTTTTGTGGGTGTCTGGAGGGATGCATTTCCAGTTAAAAAGACTTCCTGTCTTTGAAGGATGAAGATTCCCTTTGCAATAAGCTTTGCACTTTCACCATCACGCAGAAGGAGTTCATGAACCAGCACTGGTAAGAACGGCTCTTCCTTTTAGGGGAGCGTTTGCCAGACTTGGATTGCCGGGCCTTCTGGGCTCATTTGCTGGTTCCTGTTCCTCATAGGTACCACTGCCACACCTGCAAGATGGTCGACGGGGTGGGCGTGTGCACAGTGTGTGCCAAGGTGTGCCACAAGGACCACGAGATCTCCTATGCCAAGTATGGGTCCTTCTTTTGTGACTGTGGAGCCAAGGAAGATGGCAGCTGTTTGGTGAGAGATTGGGACGCTTGTCGGGCTGAAGGGGTGACTTGTCGGTGACATGAGAATGCTTAACCAAATGAGGAAATTTGCATGTCACCTGGGTCTAGGAGTGAATTCTGATTCTGTCACTGATCATGCTGTAAGAATCTTAGAACTTGCAGGGTCATCTGAGATCTTGGGAGTTTTTTTTAAGACCCTCTCCATAATTTCTGATGTGATCAAGACCCGTTGCTGTGTGTGAGTTTTAGGCATGAGGCGATTACCACGGCGATCAGAATTCGGGCCTTTGGCTGTCATTTAAATGGCTGGCCAGTTTTTCCTGTGGGTCAGCTTTGCCTCTGAGACCTTAGGCCTTATTTCATCTGTGCTTGTGGCAAGAGCTTAGGGCCTCTGGCGTGGTCTGTCCCTAGGCGCTGGTGAAGCGAACACCCAGCAGTGGCATGAGCTCCACCATGAAGGAGTCAGCATTTCAGAGTGAACCCAGGGTTTCGGAGAGTCTGGTGCGCCACAGCAGCACGTCCCCCGCTGACAAGGCCAAAGTCACCATCAGCGATGGCAAAGGTGCTGATGAGGAGAAGCCCAAGAAGAGCAGCCTGTGCCGCACAGTGGAGGGCTGCCGGGAGGAGCTGCAGAACCAGGTGGGCTCCAGGGACGCCCAGCTCCGCAGGTGGAGGGTGTGCAGACAGTGCCCAAGGCTGTCCGTGCAGCTCCCCTGGTGGGCCTGGAAGCTGTTTCCCTTCCTCCGGGTTTCCTCATTTCCGCAGTGTGAACGTGAAGGGGCCGCGTTGACAGCCGGACCTGACAGGGAAGGGTGTGTCACTGAGGAGTGTTAATGGGGCCTGTGGGAGGGCAGGTGTTAGTTATGTGATACAGTAGGGCTCCCTTTCTTGGCCAGGGTTCTTCATCTGAAGGGTAGAACATAGGACATGATTTAAGGGATTATTTTCTCAGAGTTCGCAAGGGTGGTGCCTAACTAGCACCATCCCAGTTTCCCAGGAGAGAAGTGGACTAATTATGCACAGTGGACGTGACCAAGCATTAGGGTGTCTGTGTGAGACGAGACTCCTGGTTTAGAAAGGTTGCTCTAGAGTTAGTGGCCCAGTAACATACTGATTGGAGTCGAATCCAGCGTGGAGAGAAGGACATGACTCTCCATAATGGACTCTGAAGGTAGACACTGGCAAGATTATTACAATGAGTGTGACCCATAGTTTCTGTGGGTTTTTTTGTTTTTTGATTTGTGTACTTGGGTTTTTTTCAGGCCAATTTCTCCTTCGCTCCTCTCGTGTTAGACATGCTCAGTTTCCTCATGGATGCCATTCAGACCAACTTCCAGCAAGCTTCAGCTGTGGGGAGCAGCAGCCGGGCCCAGCAAGCCCTGCGTGAGCTGCACACGGTGGACAAGGTGGTGGAGATGACGGACCAGCTCATGGTGAGTGTGTCAGGGTTAGGACACCGAGATGCCGCCGTGTGGCATCCTTGGACCAGTCAGCGCGGGCCAGTTTAGAACTTAGACCCTCAGACACCGTGACGTCCAGTGTGAAAATCAGCACGTGACGTGTGTCTAGCAAGAAGTCGTTTGGAGTGTGCCCCCTTTTCAGAGATGTGAGGGTCTTCGTTTGGAGGCAATCAGAATCGGAATTTCTTCTGGACGTAGAGTAGAAAACGTCTATATTGTATCTTCTCCCTTAAGAGTCCCCTGACTTGCAGAAATAGTGTTTGTCCTTTTGTTTAGGTCACTTTCCTTTAGTTCTTCATATGACATGGGCTATGAGCTGTGAGTCATTGTCCATTCCAAAGCCTGTGCTGAGCACTGAGGACGGACTTCTGGCGCGGTCTGCCTGGCCTCTGTGGTGGACAGTGCACAGACGAAGGTGGTGCATGGCCAGGTCCCACCGCGTGACTGCTTCTAAGGGAAAAACGTTCATAGGGAAGTCCACACGCACGTGCACACGTGTATTTAGGTGTTTTATTAAAAATAGGCGCAGTTTGACACAGTGGTTGCACATAAAAGATGTTTCTGAACCCATTTCTTTAAGTCCAAGATTCCCAAATACGAGGTACAAGGCACCTGTGTGTCCCAGTGTGTTTTCTTCACTCTTAACACAAAGAAACAAACAAAACAGTCACGGTTTTAGAGCATTGTTTTTAGACCTCGGGGTATTACAGATGAAGGTAAAAAATACTGGGGTGCTGTTGGTGACCCATAGAGCTGCTGACTTTTAATTTTCCCAGGTTACATCCATGAGAAAAAAATTCCATTATCACTATCACTTTATTTTTTAAAAAGGCATACGTTTTTTTAAGGCCCAGTAGTTTTTATTAGTTAAATTTGGCTTTATGAAACATTCACGACATTGTTCTTACTGGGCTGACAGTAACTTTAGAAGCGTATCGGTGTCCATGGATCAGAGATCGGAATCCTTTGCTTTCGAATGACCAAGCTGCAGCGTCTTCATCACCTGAATAGTGTGCGAGTCCACTTGACCTTGCTTGTCTTATTCCTGCTTCCTCCCTCTGCTTCCCTCTTTGCCAGGTTCCCACCTTGGGCTCCCAGGAAGGTGCCTTTGAGAATGTTCGGATGAACTACAGCGGAGACCAGGGCCAGACCATTCGACAGCTCATCAGCGCCCATGTGCTCAGGCGGGTGGCTATGTGTGTGCTTTCTTCCCCCCACGGGCGCCGTCAGCATTTGGCTGTCAGCCACGAGAAAGGCAAGGTGAGTCCTCCAGTTCCTTCCCACTCATTTCAGGTCCTGTTTGTTTTCAGCGCTAAGTGAAACAGGTAGATGGCTGTGCTCAGATTGGCCCTCGGAAAAAGTTTATTGGTTTCTAGGAATGTGTTAGGGATGAGCATTTCTACGTGAACCCGTAGTTACTAGATCAGACTGAGACCCAGTATGACTAGGACAAAGGTTCTGGTTCTAATTAGTAAATTCCCACTTGACACGGCCTGCAAGCCTCCGGGAAAGGTGATGGCCAGCGGTCACCTATGACAGCGTGGCTCCCAGTCTTGCCCAGTTTGGTCATTCTGGAAGACGTAAGTCAGGAGACAAACAGCTTCCTAGGAAGGCTCAGTGTTCCTTATTTAGTTCTTCCCTGCCCTCCCAGCCCTCTAAGGACATGGGGAAGTTTATATGTTATGTTACAGAACCAGTAGAAAGTGAGAGAATGGTGGTTATCTTAACTCTCGTTTTTCTGTATTCTGGCTTCTCTATTCCAGTAAAGTTTATATTATCTTAAAGTGAAAAATAGCCCTGGCTGGTGTAGCTCAGTGGATTGAGCGCGGGCTGCGAACCAGAGGGTCGCCAGTTCGATTCCCGGTCGGGACACATGCCTGGGTTGCAGGCCGAGTCCTCATTGGGGGCCAAGTGAGAGGCAGCCACGCATTGATGTTTCTCTCCCTCTCTTTCTCCCTCCCTTCCCCTCTGTCTAAAAATAAATAAATAAAATCTTAAAAAAAAGGTGAAAAATAAACTAGAGATATGTATGTTCTTAAGACAGCTCAAAAATACTTTTTTTAAAAAAAAGATTTTATTTATTTTTAGAGAGTGAGGAAGGGGGGAGAAAGAGAGGGAGAGAAACATCAATGTGTGGTTGCCTCTTGCACGCCCCCTACTGGGCACCTGGCCCGAAACCCAGGCATGTGCCCTGACTGGGGATCAAACCAGTAACCTTTTGGTCACAGGTCGGCACTCAGTCCACTGAGCCACACCAGCGAGGGCTCAAAAGTACTTTCAGAAACGTTGTTGTAGTACACTAGAAAGGTTATAGTACGTAGAAATTTTTATTTTTATGAACTGATTATACAAAGAGAAATCGATTTTATTATTCATGTGTTTGGTCCTCACTGGAAGGAGGAAATGAAAGACATTCCATATCTTTCAGCCAGGAGAAATGGAGGCCGATATTATTGGTCTAGGATTTTCCAAAGGGCTCGTCTACAATAAACAGCTGCAAACTAGCATCCCTGTTGCAGGACTGGGTGTTACTGCTCTGTTCTCTGAGAAGCTGGGGCTTAAGAAGAAACCGCTCGTTGTCCCTTTGCAGATCACTGTTCTGCAGCTCTCCGCACTCTTGAAGCAAGCAGATTCCAGCAAAAGGAAACTGACTCTGACCCGCCTGGCGTCTGCTCCAGTCCCCTTCACTGTGTTGAGCCTCACTGGGAATCCGTGCAAGGAAGACTACCTGGCTGTGTGTGGGCTGAAGGTAACAGTCCTGATCTAGGACCCGAGTCACCTTCTCTCTCCTGTTCTCAGCACCATTTGTTCTCTGGTAGTTGAGGTCGGACTGAAAAACCACTGGAGTGCAAAAGAAATCTTTCTCTGAATTCCTTCTAGGTTGTTTTTGTGTTGGGGTGTCTTTGTATGTTCTTGAAGCCTGAATATGTCCTAGACTCTCTGAATACTGTCTGAGGGCAGGGAGCGTTGGGGAAGAAAAGGAAACATTAGAACTCTGGAATGAATTAGCCTATTCCCGAATCATCTTCCAACCGTTCTGTCCCTTAACCTGTGTCCAGGACTGCCATGTGCTGACCTTCAGTAGCTCAGGCTCTGTTTCGGATCACTTGGTGTTGCACCCCCAGTTGGCAACGGGGAACTTCATCATCAAAGCCGTGTGGTTGCCTGGTTCACAGACTGAGTTAGCGATTGTCACCGCAGACTTCGTCAAGGTACAGTAACAGTTCTTGGATGGCATGGTCCCAGAATAGTTTTGCTTTTAAATCCAGAATGTCTGATCTCCACCGTGTGCTGCTTTTTCCCAGAAATTAGAAATGAGAACCCCAAACGTTTTGTTGCCTTTTGTTACATTGGCGAGCAGCAGCTTTCTCTGCGCAGGCAACATGCAGTGGACTCTGGTTCTGCCCACACTGGGCCAAGTGCCAGCTGTCACTGTGCTTGATGCGGAATTTGTTGATGTGTATCTTTCCCCTACTTGATCCTTGAGGGAGAGAAAAGATACTTTATTCATCTCTGTTCATCAGTGCCTAGCACTGACCCGCCACAGCTCTTTGGATTTACCGGGATAATCTGGGGATGGAGCTGCAGTAGATCTCCCTTCCATTCTGCAGATTTATGACCTCTCTGTGGATGCCTTGAGTCCAACTTTCTACTTTCTCCTGCCGAGCTCAAAGATACGAGACGTTACCTTCCTCTTCAACGAGGAGGGAAAAAACATCATTGTTATCATGTCTTCAGCTGGGTACATCTACACTCAGCTCATGGAGGAGGCCAGCAGTGCCCAGCAGGGACCCTTCTATGTCACTAATGTTCTGGAGGTCAACCACGAGGACCTGAAGGTTAGAGTGAATGTTGCCATTTCCTTCTATTCCAGAATTAGCCTAGCAACTCTTCTGTTCTTTTTGCTCCTAGCTTTTTATCTAATAGCAAAAACTCTTGTCCTTTAGGACTAAACTGACTCAACTTGACGTTTCTTTGTTCCCATGTGCGTTTAAGACTTAGCCGCAGGGACCTCCTGTGTAGACTGAGGGCCCAGAATCTTGACTGAAGACTCATAACGAACCTGGCGCCCAAGGCAGCACGCGAAGTTAATGCAGGTGTCATGTCTCTGTCCCAACAGGACACTAACAGCCAGGTGGCCGGTGGCGGCGTGTCCGTCTACTACTCCCATGTGTTGCAGCTGCTCTTCTTCAGCCACTGTCAAGGTAGATCGTTTGCGGCCACCGTCAGCAGGACGACTCTGGAGGTGTTGCAACTCTTCCCCATCAACGTCAAAAGGTGGGCAGGCGCCCCTAGTGTTCAGCTTTGTGACGCCCATGTTCTGCAGGGCGGCTCCACCTCCCTCCCAAGTACTGGCGTCTGTTATGGGTTTGGGGAAACGTACTTTGGTCCAGCAAATGTCTCCCTTCCCTGCCTGGTGTCTTGGAAATCGCACAGCATCCGGTATTGGCGGTTTTGGCTGTTTGCACATTTTGTCCCCCACCATGGAGACCCCAGGCTGCAAGAGGTGGCTTGGGGTGGGGCCATTGTCACTCAGAAGGAAAAGCCATAGTCATGGCAGCAGACCGGGTTTTTTCTGTCCTCTCCCGAGGACGTGCTTATTGATTTTAGAGAGAGGGCGATGGAGGGAGGCAGAGAAGGGGAGAGAAACAGCAGTGTGAGAGAGGCATCGATCGGCTGCCTCCCACCTGCGTCCTGACCGTGAATCGAACCTGCAGCCTTTTGATTTACAAGACAGCGCTCCAGCCAGCTGAGCCACGCTCGTTGGGCCATCACACCTGGTCTCAGTGTGGCCGCGGAGTTTGGAGAAGGGAAAGTTTCTCCCAGACACGCGTGCTGTCATGTGCCCTTTAAGTGGCCCTCCTGGGGGACTTACCGGTCATGGAGCATGGCATCAGTAGTGGGGGCATGGCTGGGGCTGGGGAAGGTCAGGCTTTTCATCACCTTTCCAGGTAACAGAGGCGTGAGTGCAGTAGTGAGCGTTTGTTTAGGGAGGCAGGAGAAGAGGGCTAGGACTTCTTCCTGCCTTTCCTGCTTGCCGCTGGAGGGCCACTCTAGCACTTTGTCTCTGGTCTCCGTCTTGTGAATTCCCTGGTTTGGGATGAAGTAAAAGAAATACAGTTCACATGTAATTGAAGGACTTGCAGCTTCTTGATAGAACAGTGGGCATCAGCCTCAGGCAGCTCCACGGCCCTGAGTAGTTGACAGCCTCTGGGCACCTGGGGTCACCTGTTCCCTCAGACGGTAGAACCTAGCACTGTAGGTCTTCATCAGGACTCCCACCGGGACACTCGATGGGCCCCATGAAAGTGTATACGTGGCTCGGAAAAAGATTGCGACCCATGGGTAGTTGAGTTCCTGCACAAATATCTTGCCCTGGGAGTCCAGTATTTAGTGAGGATGGCCTTTGGGTCAAGGAAAGCACTAGTGGGTGGTGATTGACACCTGACGTGGCCACCTTTGTTGTCCGCAGTTCCAATGGCGGCAGTAAGACGTCCCCCGCCCTCTGCCAGTGGTCTGAGGTGATGAACCACCCCGGTTTGGTGTGTTGTGTCCAGCAGACAACAGGTGTGCCACTGGTTGTTATGGTGAAACCAGACACTTTTCTCATTCAAGAGATAAAGACTCTCCCTGCTAAAGCTAAGGTCAGTGCACACTCTCCCATCACTCGAACAGACCGAGCCTGGTCTGGCTTTATGTGTGTGTGTCCTGCTCCTTTGCCGGCTCTCTCGGTGGAGGTCTGGAAAAGTGTTTGGATCCATCTTTTCCTGGACGCCTGTGTCACCCTCGTGCAGCCCTGCAGCCGACTGTGAAACCAGTTGCTTCTCTGCCTCCTCTCTGAGGGTTCTGACCTACAGGTGCAGGAAATGACGCCCTCCTCTGTCGCCTCCTCTCAGATCCAGGACATGGTCGCCATCAGGCACACGGCCTGCAACGAGCAGCAGCGGACGACGATGATCTTGCTGTGTGAGGACGGCAGCCTGCGCATCTACATGGCCAACGTGGAGAACACGTCCTACTGGCTGCAGCCGTCCCTGCAGCCCAGCAGTGTCATCAGCATAATGAAGCCTGTCCGAAAGCGCAAGACAGCCACCATCAGTAAGGCCCTCCTCAAGGCCGCCGGGGGTGGGCGGCCGTCTTCTAGGTGGTGACTCGGAGCGGACTGTGGTAAACGTCCGTGAGGAATCCGTGACTGTCCCGCTGGCAGAGTTCGAAAATTTTTAAAGATTTTATTCATTTATTTTTAGAGAGAGGAGAAGGGAGGGAGAAAGAAAGGGAGAGAGACACTGACTGGTTGCCTCTGCACACCCCCAACTGGGGACCTGGCTCACAACCCAGGCATGTGCCCTAACCAGGAATCGAACCAGCGACCTTTCGGTTTGTTCACCAACCCTCCATCCACTGAGCCACACCAGCCAGGGCCCACTTGCACGTTTTGTAAAGGTGGCAATGTGGGCTAGCTAATTTCCAAAAGTAGAGTCAAATTTCCTGAGGCCACTGGTGTTCTGTGTGGCTTTGGAGGCACATTGCACAAGTGGGACGTGCCCGTTGGCAGTCCACCTCGGGCTGGCCGTTCTCTGGTGCCCGGTAAAGAATCACCCCTCAGTCCGCGCGTGAAATGCTTTCTCTGGGTTTCGTGGAAATCTCTTGCCCGGTGTGAAGTACAGGATAGAGCTGACAGAGGGTAGGCTCTTTGGCTGGTTAATTTCCCACTGGGCAGTGAGGAACCACTCCCAGGTCTCGGAGCGGGGAGCCTTGCTCCTGACGGACGGAGGACTCTTCAGGGAGGGAAGGCTTGAGTGCAGGAGCGAGTGAATCCGGCTGAGCAAAGGCCATTGCGGGGGTCCTCCCGTTACCTGTGTGGGAGCTGGGGTGCCGCTCGTCCTCCTGTAAGGGAGTACTTTCTGTTGACTTGACCTAAAGCAGCTGTGAGAGGACCTGTTGTTGCGCACAAACGCACCCAGACCAACACCAGCTGTCTTTGTCCTGCTAGGTGATATTGTGGTTGTAGGGGTGAGGCCTGGTGGACGGCTCCCCACGGGTAGGCATCGTTCCGATGCCAACACTGTAGCCCAGAGTCTGTCTAGAAAGCTCGGAGCACGTGAGTGTGGGCTCCGCTGGGAGCGGGCAGGCGGCGGCAGAGACCATACTCACCCGTGCTCTCTGGCAATCTGGGGCTGCTCTCCACAGCGACCCGCACGTCCAGCCAGGTGACCTTCCCCATCGACTTCTTTGAACACAACCAGCAGCTGACAGATGTGGAGTTTGGTGGTAATGACCTCCTGCAGGTCTACAATGCACAGCAGATAAAGCACCGGCTGAGCTCCACTGGCATGTATGTGGCCAACACCAAGGTGAGGACTACATCTGGCTGGGTTCAGTCCCTCAGAAACAGGATTGTTCGAGAACACCTCTCTTTTTAGAATGCAAGTGTAGGGTATTTTCCCCTGATCCAAGTTAAGTGGTCCCTGGAGTAAATGGATGTTTTCACTTCCACGCAGAAGGGCGTCTGCGCACGTTACCAGCAGGGTTACTGCGCGGAGGCCCGGGGGTGGTTCATGCTGGGGAGAAGGAAGCCCGAGGTTGAAGAGCTGTGCTCCCTGCCCCCGTGTGCCCGTCTTCGGCAGCATGCAAGTGCCTGCCGGAGGGCTGACGATGCAGGTCTTGTGTGGGGCCGTACACTGACACTGTCAGAAGGTGTTTACAGGTTTGCCCGTAAGAACGTGGATTCATTCTGGGACGTGTGCCTTTCCTCCCTGCAGCCTGGTGGCTTCACCATTGAGATTAGTAACAACAACAGCACGATGGTGATGACGGGCATGCGGATCCAGATCGGGACCCAGGCCATTGAACGGGCTCCGTCGTACATCGAGATCTTCGGCAGAACTCTGCAGCTTAACCTGAGTCGCTCACGCTGGTTTGACTTCCCCTTCACCAGAGAAGAAGCCTTGCAGGCTGATAAGAAACTGAACCTCTTCAGTGAGTCACCAGCCCCTGGCATAGACTGTGTCCTTCTCATTGTGACTGCTGACCTAGGGCCACTTCCCTTTTGGCTTTCCAGTATTTGGGGAGCCCTGTACTCTACTGATATCTCTGTGGTCTCTGCCGGCATGAACCTCTGCGCTTCATTTGAGATATGAAGAGGCAGGTGATAGGAAAAGGACGTACGTGAGAGCGGGACAGGTAGAGATAGGGTTGCACTCTGTCTCAGTGCCCACTTCTGTAGGCGTGGGTCAGCCTCGCTGAGGGCTGCCCATGTGCTTCTGCAGAGTGGACGCAACATTAGCATGTGGAATCACAAGGCTCTTAAAGCGCAGATGAGAGCCGTAGGCCCCACATCTCTGGGAGGTGTTTAGCAGTCCCTTGCCATGCCATTGACGACTTTAAACCCTCAGAGTACAAATCCCTGAATTTCACAAGGCCGGCTTCTCTCTCCAGTGCTCACTGGCCAGCCTTCTGATGCTGTGGGGTGGATGATGGTGATCTGTGTTTTGAACAGAGGGAGGGCTCAGCGCTCCCTTGGGGTGGGGGTGGGTGGTGTGGTCCCCTGTAGCACCGGAGGTCTGGTCCTCACAGCGCTGGTTAGCGGTTGTTCTTCGACCTCGCAGACTGGTCAGTGGAAGTGTGTTTCCGTGTGTTCAGCATCTGTGCAAGACCAAGGTGCCCCTGGGTCTCAGGAGATAAGGCTCTTCTGTGACTGTGAAGCGCACGTGATTTGCTGCTCTGCCCAGACTTAGGCTGGTCTCTGCTCGGAGGCAGTGGTGTTAGCCCTTCAGAGAACGTGTTCCTCAAGGCCTCCTCTCGCTTGTTGTAGTCGGGGCCTCCGTGGATCCGGCAGGAGTCACCATGATCGACGCTGTGAAAATTTATGGCAAGACCAAGGAACAGTTTGGCTGGCCAGATGAGCCCCCGGAAGAATTCCCGTCTGCCGCTGTCAGCAGCATCTGCCCTTCAAACCTGAACCAGAGCAATGGCACTGGAGAGAGTGACTCGGCCACCCCCACTACGACCAGTGGCACTGTCCTGGAGAGGTACCAGCACTGGCAGGCGCTGGCTTCAGTCCTCACCGGTTTCACCCTCCCCGCAGAACTTGTCTTGAGAGAGCCGGTCTCTGTGAGCTGCCCCAAGTCTAGCCTTTGGTTTCCAGGTTTTCACACAACTCCCTGTCTCCTTAGTGTGCAAGGTCCAAAGGCGCTGAGAGCCATCGACTCCAGCCTCTGCCTGGGCTTCTGTGCCTTCTCTTAGTGCTCAGGACCCTTTGGAGTAGCCAGAGGATGCTGACTAAGATGCTTAAGCCAGTATTGTGGATTAGGATCTAGTCTTGCTGAAATTATAGGGGACCTCTCCCCTTTCATTCTAATTCCATCGTTTTCTCATCTTTTTTTTCTGCAGCAGCAACTTACGTGGTGGTAACGCTGCTGCCAGGGGTTGGCTACTGCGCCTGTAGCAGAGTTAAGAGCCTCCTAGGCTCCCTCCAGTGGCCTTCTTAAGCACTGCGCTTGGCTTCTTTGCACTAGGTAGCTGCTGGTTTGCCATGGCAGATGAAGTAACTCACGATGTAAGATGTTGAGTTTCTTGCATTGTAAGTTGGAAGCATAGCCTGGCTTGGAATCACTGCCTCCCACCAGCAGCCTCCCTCTCTCCCCTTTCTCTCTCTCTCTTTTTCTCTCTCTTTCTTTGTCCCCCGACCCTATTCTTATGTTGTTTGCTTAGGATGTGTTTCCAGGTTTCTCTGAGCTTCACATTTTTTTCCTTTTTTTTCTTTGCTTCTCCCCAAAGTTCTGAAACTGAGTCCCTAACCAAGCTGGACCGGTTAGTATGCCTTCCTTCTTTTCTCTGCACGAGTGAGTGTGTGTCAGAGAGCCGTGTGACCCAAAGTGGCTTGGCATTGACCCTGCTTCTGTGGAGAGTCCTCCTGCTTCTTTCTGTCTGGTCATTGCATGGCTGCAGAGCTGTCCGCAGAGACGTGGAGAGTGTGGAGGGTGGTGCGTGCGCACTTGGTGTTGGCCGCTTCAGACTTTGTTGGCTTTTTCTTCCTTACCTCGTTCCTCTCTGTGCCCTCTCTGTGCCCTCTCCGCAGTGGGCGAGAAGGGTGGCCAGGGGTGGTGGGACAGCGGAGGAGTCCTACCGTCTGAAAAGCCACTGGAGAGCTTATTCCGTCCCACTTCGTTTTACGCCTCTGGTCCCTCTTCCCGAGCTCTTCACTGCCTTCCTCTACCCCTTGACCTTCCCCTCCAGCTGCCCTTTCAGTCCTTCCCTTCCTGTCCAGAGTGTCGGCTGTCAGAGTGCTGGTCTTCACACTGTGCATAGGAAACCCCCAGCGTCGGCCCTGGGGAGCATGCTCCGTGGTACCCTCCTGTGGTTGGGTTTCCTGCTCCTTACCTAAGAGAAAATTGCTCAGGTTCCTGAAGGTGCTTTGTAGTATCATTTAAATGTTGGCAGCTGGCACGCTCCTGAAAACACAGTTTGCTCTCTTCCCATACTTACGGAGTCATAGGAAGTGCCTTGTGCCTTTTCTAGGAGGTGTAAGTCAAGTATAAGCTACCTTTACCAGTATAAGAAGATGGCTGGACCTTTCCCCTTGTGTGTGTATCCCTTTGCCTGCGATCCGTGGGCACCTGAGCTTCGGGTTTCATCGCATCCAGACTGCTAAGCCCATTTCAGTGATCCCTGCCATAGGCAGCTGGAGGAGCACATTTATCCTCTTGGAGGAAGAAGAGCCCTGTCTCTGAGTTACGGATTATGAACACGGCCTCAGGCTGGTCTCCAAGCAGGAGCGAGGTTTCTTCTGGCCCATACCACAGGAAACGATACGCACTGTGCCTGTGGCAGGTCTTCCCGTGCTCCGATTTTGCATTTGGCATTCATTAGCTGTCCCCAGGGTCCTCACAACTCTGGTCTGCACTGGCTAAAGCACAAGGCAGAGAGAAGGGTGATTGTACTCAAGCCAGCTTTTCTGTCTCCCCAGGCTGGTTGTGAGTTCTTTAGAAGCCCTGGAAAGCTGCTTTGCTGTTGGGCCAATCATCGAAAAGGCAAGTTCCTTTTTCAAAGTGCACAGGAGGCTTTCTGGAGGAGCAGGAAGGCAGTGGAGTCCTCAGAGGCCCTGAGGCCTCGCAGCTGAAGAACATTTATAGCTTAATCTTTTTTTTTTTTTTTAATTACTTTATTGTTGTTCAATTACAGTTTGAATTTTCTCCCCATCACTCTCCCCCCACCCCAGCCAATCCCACCCCCCTCCCCCGTTTCCACCCTCCCCCTTGGTTAATCTTGATTTGCAGAGAAGCTCCAGAGAAGTCTTCAGCTTAAGGCCTTCTGTCCTACTTTTAGGGGCCTGTAGTGAGAGTGTTTCATAGAGTAGGTTGAGTGCTGATAAAAGAACACTCTTCCGGGAGCCATGAACTTGGGTTCAATTTCTGCACCAATATTGTGAGAAGACTACACTTTTTGAAATTCTTTGTTTGGCTTTTTGCAGTCCATGGAGCATAACCTTGCTCTGCTGGTCTAGAGGGGAGGGAGGGGGAGGGCAGGGCTCAGTGCATTTGGCACGGACTCGGCAGGGTTAGTGAGAGGTAACCCTGCTGTCTTTTGCGTCAGGAGAGAAACAAGAACGCAGCTCAGGAGCTGGCCACCTTGCTGCTGTCCCTGCCAGCCCCTCCCAGTGTCCAGCAGCAGTCCAAGAGCCTTCTGGCCAGCCTGCACACCAGCCGCTCAGCCTATCATAGCCACAAGGTCAGCGTTCCCTCTCAGGGTGTTTTCTGGGAACTGACAGGACATCAGGCTAAGGTGGCTTTTCATGTGTAAAGCAAGGTGGGCCAGCATAGCATGGAGATGAGACCCATGCAGTCCGAAGTATCCCCTGAGAAATGAATGGATATCCCTGCACACTGAGGACAAGCCAGCAATGGGCTGCGTGTTGGCATTTATTTTTCCTGTCACTCTACAAAGAACAGCAAGATTTACGAAAGAGAAGGGAGGGACATTCAAGTGTGAGTGTCCCCTCCTCACTGGAAGGGAGCAAGGAGGGGATTCCCTCGGGAGAGCAGGACGGCTTGTGTTTGCCCTCTGGCTATGGTGCTGCCCTGACTAGGCCAGCCTGCTCGTGAGGAGGCTGTTGAGTGGTCGCTGGAGAGAGCCGGAGGGGGAGGCCTGGGGCGGAGGCGATGGGGGAGGGTGGGGGGGGTCTCACCCATAAAAGTCAGCAGGGCTGAAGGCAGTGAGTTAGGCTGGTTTCCGTAGATGGAAAAGACACCAGTTCAGACCTAGGCGCCTTGGTTAGCTTTATACCTCCAGTCCAGAGAGCTGGCAAACGTGAGTTTAACCTGCCCAGCCTCTCGAGGGGAGACAGCTGGGAACAGTCTCTGCGTGATGTGGACTTACAGAGGAATGACTCCTGCACCACAGGAAAGCGATCCGGGGTGTTGCAGTTCTGGAGAATTGGGGGTTTCTAATTTTCCCATCATACTTTGGTACTGACTTGGTGACTTTTAAATTGCTATGGTGCCTCTAACATTTTATGTGTTGAGAAGTTTAACTTTGAAGATGGGTTCCGGTTAGCTGGGTGGTAATCCGCCTGTTCCCGTGAGAGGAGGTAGCCGGCCCGACTGTCTGGCTACCTCCTCTCCTCTCCGTGTTGGGGCCCCGCCTTCACTGTGGTTTACCCCTGTGACCCTCTGTTACAGGATCAGGCCTTGCTGAGCAAAGCTGTGCAGTGTCTCAACACTTCCAGCAAAGAAGGCAAGGATTTGGACCCCGAGGTCTTCCAGAGGCTGGTGATCACAGCTCGCTCCATTGCCATCATGCGCCCTAACAACCTTGTCCACTTTACGGAGTCAAAGCTGCCCCAGATGGAAACAGGTGAACTTGGCCTATATGGCTGTGGTCCTGAAATCTGCCAATGCACAGCCTGTACCCTTTCATCCCCTTCTGTTCTCACTGGCCTCTGACTGACTGCATGCTCTGAGCCAGGGATTTTACCCTCCTGTCTTTATACCTTGTGGAGGGTTCGTGACATTAAGATTGTGCCATTTTAAGTGAATACTCCTTCCAGTGCTTACTCCTTGGGTTATTTTGGGGTTCAGTCAGTGCTCTAGACATCAGTCTAATCTGTCACTGTGTCTTATGCTCTTCAGGGTACAGTTCAAGGTAAAGCAACCTCAGGGCCCCAGTTGCTTTTGCTTTCCTGCTGTTCTTTGTGGATATGTGTGGTGGCCCCCCTTGGCACCTGGTTGTTTCCTCCCCTCTCCTCACTCTGCCTGGGCACCACACTTGGTCAGCTTTTATCAAATACAGCTCATTGATGCCTTTACAGTTCTCAGTCACTTGCATGCACCTGTGTACTGTCGTCTTCCTGTGCCTCCTCCCGATACCGTGACCCAGGAGTCGTTCTAGAACATCTCAGAGGTTCTCCCAGCTCTTAGAAGTTGAACAGTCGGACCCAAGGCCTCTGAATCTGCCGTGAAGATCCTGAATGCCCCCCTTCTACCTCCTTCTAACATACTATGTTTTCTGTGATATTCCTTTCCCAGACTGTTTTTCTCCTAGATGTGCCTGCTGGAATCTAGGGATAGTTGGCATGTTGATTGGGGCCCCACTTGAGACTCCCTCCCCAGGCAAGCTTCCTTGACCTGAGTTAAACTTAACACAAATTAAATTCCGTCTCTGATTTGCCGTCATTAATAACTTTCTTCCTGTGTAGAAGGAGCGGAGGAGGGGCGTGAGCCTCAGAAGCAGGCGGAAGGAGATTGCTGCAGTTTCATCACCCAGCTGGTGAACCACTTCTGGAAACTCCATGCCTCCAAACCCAGGAACGCCTTCTTGGCACCTGCCTGCCTGCCAGGTATCATGCGGGAAGGGGCACTTGCATCCTGGTCGATAGCGAAGCCCGGTACAAGTCCTGTCTTTGACCAGACCCAGCCCTTACCCTTCATTCTTCATCGTCCACCTCGTCCTGAATGAGTGGTCAGGGCATAGAAGGCTGGGAGGTCGGTGGTTGTTCCTGACACAGGAAGGCGGTGGAGTGGCAGCAAGGGGGCTTTTCCTGTAGCTCTTCGTGTCGGGTTGGCGGCTTCCCATAGGGCATGTGTGTGTGTGCCCTTAGTTGTGTTTGCAGTTATTTCAGGAATCTTTGAGATGTTGACTGAAAGCCAGCTCAGAAGGTAGAAGCTAAGTATCAGCCTGGAGGACCAGGTAGTTCCTGAGCTGCCGCTGCCTGTGGTATCTGACACTGCCCTGAGCTGGGGTGGAAGAGCCAGATCTGAATAGCAGCCCAGAAAGGCAGAACCACCCTGGTGCTCACTTGTGTTGGGAGTTTGCTTGGGCAGCAAAGCTGGAGGTGTGTCAAGGTCGTGTTTGCTGTCACCTAAGGTTTGGGGTTAGTGGGGGACATGTAGAATCTGCTCATCTCTTCACACTTCTCCGCCCTGTTTTGATATCCAAGAGAGCAGACAACCACTCGTTTCTGAGACACAGGAAACCTAGAAAGGCTTTCTAGGACGGTTTGGGAGATCAGAAGACCAGTAATGAATCAAATAACGCTGCCAGCCTATCTCTCGTGTGTGCTTTGTTTGTTCTGCTGTGTGTGCCTGTTGTTTTGTTGGCTTGACCTTTACGTGGAAGTGAGGACTTGTACTTCTGTCTTAGACTGTTAGGTAGGTGGGAGTTTCCTTGTGGTGCTTTTCTTCCCATTAGGCCTCACTCACATCGAAGCTACTGTCAACGCTCTGGTCGACATCATCCACGGCTACTGCACGTGTGAGCTGGACTGCATCAGCACAGCGTCCAGGATCTACATGCAGATGCTGCTATGTCCTGTACGTACCACCGCCGCCGCACACAGCCTGGGCACATGCGGAAAACTTCCCAATAAATTCGCGAACTAATGAAACAAAACACTCTTAGAGGAGATCATGGGAATTAAGGGTTTTGACTATCAAAAAAGCTTTACGATTTCTTTCATTCCATGGGGGAGAAGAAGGTTTGAAGAGGTGATGGACTTTGTCTTGTTTAGGGCTGAGTACCCAGGGAATGTCCTGGTGATTGCTACTTAGTGCTGAGTGTCAATTAAAATGAGTGCACGAGTGACCGTCACTAAGATCTAGTTCTGGTGACTCTGTCACAGAAGCTAAGTGTTTGAAGTACTGATTTTAGCACAGAGCTAAGATGAGCCTGATCATCTGACGAGAAGCCAAACCCACCTGTAGAGAGCCGTGTGGCTTCAGGAGCACATGGCCTGCCAGTCTGCTACCAGCAGCGGAGATCCAAGGATGGAGGTGCATGGGTCTTACTCTGCCAGGTCAGGAGAGGGGGTTAACTGCTGAATTTGGTCAGCAGGGTCGCAGGTGAGAGTAGGTAGGTCTTCCACGTGCATGTTCATGATTGACCAAGAGAGGAGAGTGTTTTGTAGACAGTTTCATGGGTAACATAGAACCTAAGCATGACAGTGTCCTTTCAACCTCAGGACCCTGCTGTGAGCTTCTCCTGTAAACAAGCTCTGATTCGAGTCCTGAGGCCCAGGAACAAGCGGAGACACGTGACATTGCCCTCTTCCCCTCGAAGCAACACTCCAATGGGTAATGTGGGGTCTTGATATGGGCTCACGTGGCTGGGGGGCGGGGGGGTGGGGGGGAGGCGGGCGTGTGCTGCCATGTTGGCTGGGGACCGGAGCCTGTTGTCTGTATGTCTGTCGTCATCCTACCTTATTCTGCAAAGGATTTCAGGTGGCAGATAAAAATGCACATAGTAAGTAGAATAAAAATAAAGAAAATCAAAGCCATGGGAAAATAAAGGTACAATAGTAACATCAAACCCAAGATACCCCCCCAAAAGTCTACATCACGAGTTCCTGCATAGTTGTTAGGTGAAGATCTTCTATCTGGGCGGAAGCTTCCTCGGAGCCACAGCAAAAATAACCTAAGAACAGTGATGAAAACCACAGTGACTAAAGAAAAATACAGCCATTTTCCAGGGAAAATAGACTTCCTAGCATAAAAGCTCTACAGTGAGGTCCACGTCGGTGGTGGTGGTGTCCACAGAGGTCTTACCTACACAGCGTGACACAAATTTCACAAGCGATTTCCCTCGTGATACACTTCCACACGAGTCAGGGGTGCAACACTTAACATTTTAGTAAAGGCAGTTCTCAGAGCATCAAAGTATTAACATTATGTTGCGTAACTCTTTGGTTCCTGGTTTGCCTCAGAAGGAAATTTCCAATGAAAGCCACGTACGTAATTTTCAGTTTTCTGTCAGCCAGGTTTTAAAGAGTAAAAGGAAGTATGTTGGAATTAACTTACTGATTAATCTAGTACATACAAATATCTCATCGTGTGGTCAGCATAAGTTATTAGTGAATGTTTGCACCTCTGAAATGTGTTTTTGGGCAGTCTTCATCCAGTGTGAAGAGTGCACTGAAGTCGCGTTTCCGCTTGGACCGGTCCCGCTGCAAGTGCTCCGTAGCCATGTGTGCAGTGCCGGGCTAGGGGTGTGCATGCAACTCGGTGACCTTCAGTGCTCCTTGAATGTCACTTATCTTAGCTGAGCTTCTGAGGAGTTGGGCAGCAGTTGGTGCATATTTGGTGAGAAGCTGGAGTACAGGTAGTTTGTGTTTCCAGCTGAGGCCACGTTCGCACACTTCCACAGCCCGTCTGGTGGGAGGCGAGTTCTCCGTCCTCTTCACCCATTAGGGGTCGGGCCCCTCTCCTATCAGGAGGCCTCTTTTCCCCTCACGCAGGAGCTGGCTGGGCACGACCTGCTTGGTGTCCTCAGCTTGCACGTGACGATTCTGTTTCAGTCCTGGTTCTCCTCCTAATGCTTCCGTAGTGTGAAAATCTTACTGGCCCAGTTGTTTTGGAAAAAAATAGTGACGCTTCAAGCTGCCGTGACAGATAACAGATATTATTAGGTTGTTTATTTTCCCTGTCTTGTCCAAGGTCTCCTGAGAGTTGGTGGGAGTCTGTGGGCTTATTGGGCTTCGATTTCACTGCTTCATGGAAGTCCCTTTGTAATCCAAGGTTCCCTCCATTGTGCCACCCCCCACTTCATCAGCTGGAAAAGGTCTTGTCCTAGGTCGGGACAAGCCATCCCTGCCAACCCATCTTCCCAGACCCTGTCAGGTTGGGTGTAGCACTCTGGAGTTTACCTGTAAGGCACAGATGCCAGCTGGTGCTTGTCTGGGTTTCCGTTTGCTCTGTGATTTTTCACACCACATGCTGAGGGAGGGAAGATTTTTAAGTATCTTCAGGTGACTGGGGTTTCTTTGACTCAGGAGACAAGGATGATGATGATGATGATGATGCAGATGAGAAAATGCAGTCATCAGGGATCCCAAATGGTGGTCACATCCGTCAGGAAAGCCAGGAACAGAGTGAAGTGGACCATGGAGATTTTGAGATGGTGGTGAGTCTGGAGCTGGAGAGAGGAGCAGGGGCCTCTAACTCTCCTCCAGCTCTTACTCAGAGGACTTCTAAAGATACCACTAACCGTGGGACACTGACCAAGCTTTCTCTCTGTAGTCTGAGTCTATGGTCCTGGAGACAGCTGAAAACGTCAACAACGGCAACCCCTCTCCCCTGGAGGCCCTGCTGGCAGGCGCAGAGGGATTCCCCCCGATGCTGGACATCCCGCCTGATGCCGATGACGAGACCATGGTTGAACTAGCAATCGCCCTGAGCCTGCAGCAGGACCAACAAGGTAGAAGGCAAATGCCAGGAGCATGGCGGCCCGTTGTTGGCCTTGCCCAGGAAAGAGGGTTGGCAGTTGCTGGTGTGCCGCTCACTTAGCTTGTCCCCACGTTTGGGGAGAGGTTGACCTGGGTGAGAGCTGTTCAGAGATACAGGTGGAGAGTGAGAGGGACTGTGGGGGCGTTTTTCAGCCGGGAGCCAATCTCCTAGATTCTGCTCGTTTGGGCATTTGGATTATTCCCTCCCTCATCTGTTAGATTCCTCCAGCCTGTGTCCAGCCTGAGCTGGAGGGAGCCTTCCACCATGTTTGTAACTAAACGTGGTGGTCGGACAGCAGTAGCCGTTAACTTCCTCTGGGCCAGAGGGGGTCACACGCTGGTGAGTTTAGGTCCCCGAGGGCAGCTGGTGGCCAAAGCAGCGTTGTGGACGGGGTCTGGAGCGGGTGTGGTGCTCACTCTCCACTTGTTCCCCAGGCAGCAGCAGCAGTGCCCTGGGCCTGCAGAGCCTGGGGCTGTCCGGCCAGGCACCCAGCTCTTCCTCACTGGACGCAGGAACCCTCTCTGACACCACAGCATCAGGTAACTGTCCACAGCAAGGAGCACGGCTCAGGACCCCTGGGCCCTCAGGCCGCGCTTCCTATGCTGTGAGAGTGTAACGGGCAGCTGCTTTGACAGGCCATTCTGGACTTCCCACTTCCGCCTTCGCTGTGGAAACACAGGTGTGGGAGGCATTCCATGCAGCTTGGCGAGGGCGCTCATGGCTTCGCCTCCTGCACTTTGCATGCCGCCTGGCTTCCGCTCACTCCCCAAGGAAGGGCCAAGAGCAGCCTGCAGGTTGATCAGCTCTAGGCTTAAATTACAGCCTTCCTGGTCTTCATCAGAGTACTGACACTTTAGACAGCGTTAAAGAAAGACAAGAAGTGGAGATTATACCTTTTAACTTTTTTCTCTTCATTTGCAAATAAAAGTGAAGCTGCGAGAAGCTGAGTTAGCTGCAGGTCAGTGTGGCCAACCGTCAGAGATCTGTGAGTTGGGAGGTAGGGATTTTGTGTAGAATTCAAAGGCGGAGGAAATTTTCAAACCTCATTTTGTCTTTGCTTGCAATCTCTTTCCTAACTTGATAAGAAAAAAAATTCCTGAGGAGAGAGTTGGACCAAGGTAGAAGAGGCCGGGACACCTGACCAAGCTGCCGGCACGTCTACCCGGGTGACTTAAGGGTTGGCTTGGAGTTTTTCAGACTGATGCTTCCCTATTGTTTATTGTTTTTTTATTTTCCTTCTGGGAGTTTTACCCTGGATAGGTAAGAAAGGGAGCGATTGGCTGTCCCCTCTCACCTGCTGCCATGGCTTGTTGCTTTCCTCGGTCCCTTTAGTTGCTGTCATTTCAGGCTTGGAGGTTGCTGTCATGCTGTACAGTTGTGTTCCTACTGTGCCCTGTGGCTGTCTTGGCTTTCCTGCCCCATGTACCTCATCCTGTCTCAGCTCAGCCCTGATCCTGGATGCTGTGGCTGTCTCTGGGGAATTTCCTTGCTTCATTACTAGCATCTGATGAGGATGATTAGGAGGTGTGAAATTTCCAGATGAGCTCCCCTCTGGACCATCTGATTAAAAAGAAAACAAACAGGGTTGATTAAAGAGCTCACATTAGTGATTTCCTGACATAAGCACGAATTGACTGATTACGAAACAAATCTCATTAAAATTGAGTTCTGTGCTTCGGATGGTAATGTCTGCTTTCCAGTCTCAGCCGGTGGAAACACACGAGGGTGACTACGACGTGTTAAAGTTAGAAAACTGAGTGTCCGTGTCACAGAGTCTCACCGAACTCTGCCTGTTCCACTTGTGCTAGGATGTAACAGCGAAGGAAATGCCCAGGGCGCTGGGTTTTCCCTTCTCAGGACTGTGCGCACGCGCCGTGTGTGGTGTTTGTTCCTGCCAGTTCCTAACCAGCAGAGCACATCTTCCCTTTTTCCTCTGACAACAGGACAGAGAAACTGCACTGTGTCCTCTGCGCTGTGTGGTTTGATGCTTTCGCCCCAAGGAGGGGTTTTTACCTGTAACAGCTCTTGTTATTCTCTCAGCTCCAGCCTCAGACGACGAGGGCAGCACAGCAGCAACTGACGGTTCCACCCTTCGGACCTCTCCCGCTGACCATGGTGGTAGTGTGGGCTCAGAGAGCGGGGGAAGTGCAGTGGACTCGGTGGCTGGCGAGCACAGTGGTAATGTGGCTTGGGGTCCTGACCTCCTGGGCAGAGGGTGGGGACAAAATAGGAATCTCTGCCTGGATCCTGGGATTGGTTTCAGAGGGAAGCTGTGGGGACGCATCGAAAGTCGTACGGAATTCATTTGACCTCACCTCAGCCCTGGAGTTCCAAGGGTTCAGTGATGACAGCTTAAGCTCAGGGAGTTTAACACTGAAACGTCTTACAGGCAGCTTTTAGTGACCTGTTAGTGGGAGACAGCAGTGACACACCTACTCCCAAATCATGAGTAATCTAAAACAGTCATACTGGTTTTTGCTCCTTTTGTCGGGGGAAGATATTCTGGGCAATTACCTGCTGCGTTAGTGTAGTAGGTTGTCTTCACAGCGTCCTGGACAGTAGGGTGGGGCTCTAGACGGGGAAGTGCGACAGAGCCATTGGGTTTGATTTTATATGGATACATAAGTCAGTGGGTGTAAAATTTTTTGTATGGAGTAGATTAAGAGTAAAAGATAACACCTAGATTCCCAAACTGGTGTGTGTTCTCCGGAATGTGAAATGGAAACGTGTCAGTAGCCGAGACTGAGTTGTTCCTGTAGGTGGCGACTATGCTCTGCAGAAGGGGGCGTGGCCACCCGAGAGTTGTTTAGCACAGCGCTGTGGGGCCACCGTGTGCATTCTGTCCTTACTTAGCTACACACAGAAGGAAAAGTTTGTAAACTTACCCGTCACCTTTTAACTGTTGCTGCGTCCAGAATGCATTGGATTCCATCGTGCTTTGGGGTTGATTTGTGCTTTTTAAACCATTTCCCCCTAGTATCTGGCCGGAGCAGTGCTTACGGCGATGCCACAGCGGAGGGGCATCCGGCAGGACCAGGAAGTGTCAGCTCAAGCACTGGTGCCATCAGCACCACCACCGGACACCAGGAAGGAGAGGGCTCCGAGGGAGAAGGGGAAGGGGAAGGAGAAGGGGACGTCCACACGAGCAACAGGTCAGCGCCTGGTCATTCCCAGTCGAGAGGTCTCCTGTGGGAGGACCTTGGAGGAGCAGGACCCACTGTGGGAGATGGGTGGTCCCGGGGGGTGTTTAGAAGCGTGTTGCCAAATTTCCAAACATTCGGGTATTTTCTAGTTACTTTTCTGTTACTGATTTATAGTTTAATGTACTATGGTTGGGGAACATATTATGTGATTTTAATTCTTTGAAATGTTTTGAGATTCATCATTGCTTCTAAGATGACTTTATATCTTTTTAGGATTTTTTAGTTGTTTTCAGCAGGAGGGACAATTTAGGTGACCTAGCCGTATTGGTAATGGAAGCCTCCCAAGTGGTTTTAACTTTTTTCCAGGAATAAGTTAAACAATCAAGTGACTTGTTTTAAATAGACAATAACTGAGTTGTTTTCATTTAAGTCACAAGAAAAGGAAGTTGCATTTTTTGGTAGTGTTTCAAGAGTATTGTCTAAGAGTTTGAAGAGCCGGTGATCTGGCATGATCTTGGTCCAGGTCCAGACCCTGCTCATCTTGCTGACTTTTCCCTTTGTGTGTGTCCTCTGTTCGTTCACGCGCATGCTCTCCACATCTGAAGATTTTACTCCGTCTCAGAGCTTAGGTTTATCCTGAAAGTGCTGAACTGCTTATCCCGCCTGTGCCTCCTCCACTCCTGATCAGTTCTTACATGTGTGGGCTCTTATGCATTACAGAACGCTGAAGGACATTTAGCTCCTTCATTCGAGTTCTTTTTAGACTGATAATCATTTTTCAGAGAAGACACTGTACTTTCAAACTTATATTATTTTGAGTTGTAATATACAGAAATCACATTTAAATATATATAGGCATGTGGTTTCTTACACTAAATAGTCCACAAAGCAAAATGAAGACTGATTCACTATGAAGTGAATCCATTAATTCACTCAGCAAACGCACTCTGAAATCTGTGTAAGACGGTGTGTTAGGCGAGACCACCAACCAACTTGTCACCAAGACCCTAATTGATGTATTTTCACATCGGTCCTTCTGAGTCTGTGTATTCACTAGAGATCCAGGGGCACTCACCTGGTGTGGCAGCCCAGCTGCATAGCTGCAGATGAAGAAGGCTGGGGTGGTGGCACCTGAGTGTGGGCGGGAATTCGTGGGTCCAGTTTGGGAAGGGCGGCGTTGAAATTGGATTTTGCACTAGGAGAAATTGTGGACGGAGTGTGGGAGGAGCAGGTACAGCAGTGGCTGGCATTCCTGAGGACTTGGGAAGCATGCGAACGAAAGAGCTGGGACACGTGCAACCGGAAGGCACAGGATCTGTGGGTAGAAGAGTGCCAGAAAGTAACACCGGGAGGCAGGACAGGCCATGTGCTGGAAAAACCACAACACCGACTGTGGATGGTTGGCGTGGTTTTGACGCTGAGAACGGCTAGGACCTGGCGGCTTGAGTAACATTCAACTCTCCTGTCGCAGGCGTTCAGCGCCGTTAATTGTATTTTGCAGTAGTTTTGCTCCCTTTTAACAGAGTGAGATTTCTCCTATGTTGCTGGTGTAACAAATAGGCATTTATTAACGTTTTTAAATACTAGGACTGTCCCTAAGCAGTAGGCGCCTCATTTACCTTGGTGGCAGGAGGAAAGGCCTGTAGTCACCTGGTCAGTGGTTCCACACTAGCTCATGCTTCGTGCATTTTTCTTGGCCTTTCAGGCTGCACATGGTCCGTCTGATGCTGCTGGAGAGACTACTGCAGACCTTGCCCCAGTTACGCAATGTCGGAGGGGTCCGGGCCATCCCGTACATGCAGGTATCCCGCAGTTCACAGGGTCGATCGCTTTGTGGTCGGACCACCCTTAGGCATGCTGACGTCTCTCTTCCGGAGGCTCTGTAAGGCTTTGGAATTAGGTCATAGAGCAGTGGGACGCAATTTTGAACTGTAGGTCACAGCCCTTTATTTTATAGATGAGAAGTTTGGGGTCAGAGAATTTTTTTTAAATGTCCCCAGTTACCTAGCTAGTTATGGACAGAACCAGGAGCAAAAGTCTGCTCCAGGGATTCTTAGTCTGTAGTGACTCTTCATTAAGGTTAGTATTAGCGTGTGGTCCGGGACACCTGTTCTCCCCCTACTGCCCTCTTCTTGGGCAAAACTCCTCTTTAATTCTTAGCGAGTACAACACCCTATCTCAGCCCACTTTGGTTGGATGTAACGGAGCTTAGTCATTGAGTTTTGCAAACTTTTTGCAAAATATTTTCTGTGATGCCAAGTGTGGTATATATCAAAAACGGACTCTTCTGACTCCGGAGACTTAAACTTTGGATGCCTTGGGATTTAGAACTATCTCACGGGTAACCGTGTAATTGAGAGGGAAGTCAGGAAGGTTGGGATTTCTTCAGAAACACCTGGTGTTTTGAGTTGTTCTCCAGGGGATTGGCCTTCACGTTTCCTTTCTGTGCTGACACCCAGGTCATTCTGATGCTCACTGCAGACCTGGATGGGGAGGATGAGAAAGACAAGGGGGCTCTGGACAACCTGCTCTCCCAGCTTATTGCTGAACTGGGCATGGATAAAAAGGTAAAATCTGAGTCTTACTGTCTGAAAACTAGGGGTCAGCCAAACTCAGTTCTCAGTCTTTGTTCCTCTCTTAGAGGATGTCCCCCAGCTTCAGGGGGTGGCCCTCCAAGAGGGCTCTAGTTCCGTTGGTTCAACAAAACTGTTTTCAGTGCCTGCTGCAGCCCAGGCACACTTTTGGATCTAGGCATAAATGAGGACCAAGACGAGGTCCCTGCCTTCATGGATCCTCTGTAGTTCTGCGAGGTGAAGACAGTGAATTGGTTGTTTCTATCTTAATGTGGCCTGTTAAGAGCGTCAGGCTTTCAGTAATCCAGGTATAATCCACGGGTGCATGAGCTTGTTTTCTCTCCGATGCTGCCTGAGGAACATTTAGCGCTCAGAGGCTTGAGGGAATCTCGCTCAGAGGATGCCTCAAGCGGAAAAGTTGGTGTGAGCTTCTGGGCTCTGCTTCCACCTGCAGGACGTCTCCAAGAAGAATGAGCGCAGTGCCCTGAATGAGGTCCATCTGGTGGTGATGAGACTCCTGAGTGTCTTCATGTCCCGGACCAAGTCCGGGTCCAAGTCTTCCATATGTGAGGTACTTTTGCTTCGAGCTTCTGGGTGTGGGGAAAGATAAGGGGCTGCCTGCTTGGTGCTAGGGCTGAGGGCAGAGGTGATAGTCCTAGGTTAGAGTAAGGCCCTTGTTGCTTGAGGGACGTTAGATTCTAAGCTGTTACCTCTTCGAGAACAGAGCCTCCACCTTTTCAGAATCCCTTACAAATCCTGATCTTTGCCAGCGGTCCCCCCATTGGAGGGGTTAAAGGGTTTGGACATTCATTCCATCGTTGAAAAGCAGGGGCTGTTCTGTAGCTGGAGCAGCAAGAGGATTCCGCAGCGTGTGCTGCCATAAGTACAGTAATAAAGCAGAGAGAAAGCGTGTGTGCATGGTGGCAAGGAGATTAACACAAAGCAGAGGAGGTGGGACCGGAGGCTGAACTGCGTCCAATCTTAATGAGCTTAGGAGCTGTGGGGTTTGCTGGGATTTGCGAGGCTCTCCTAATGGTTTTATTTACAGTGGCTTTTCTCCTACTTTTTTATTTGTGGTCACTCACCCCATCTCCTTTGGAAGCTGGTTCTATGAGAAGAGCCCCTGTTGGGGGGGTGGGGTTGCTAAAAAATGTCTCTAGTGGAAAGTTTTCTTTCCTTGAAATGGTCTTCTTTTGTAGTTGCCCAAGGGAAAAGAGGAAGTCTGTCCCCTCCAGGTGGAAAGATCTAACCCATGCCTCTTGGCCACTGGCGCCTGTGTAGGGAGATTAGCGTTGAGAGCTATGTTTTTGTCGTCGCTTCTTTTCTTCTGCCACGCCGTTGTTCAAAAGAGTCGGGGCAGTGTTTGAGCTAGTTGGGAAACTTTTAGCTCAAGAGCCTGGTAACCCACTTCCATGCCAACGAATTCTGTTGTGAGTGTGCCCCCCACCCCCGCACACAGCTGCATTTACAGGCTGTTCTCACCTTCCCCTCCAGTCGTCTTCCCTCATCTCCAGTGCCACTGCAGCGGCCCTGCTGAGCTCTGGGGCCGTGGACTACTGCCTGCACGTGCTCAAGTCCCTGCTGGAGTACTGGAAGAGCCAGCAGAACGATGAGGAGCCCGTGGCTGCCAGCCAGTTGCTGAAACCACACACCGCTTCCTGCCCCCCCGACATGAGCCCGTTCTTCCTCCGCCAGTATGTGAAGGTGAGGGCTTTCCCGGACAAGAGCCGCTCCTGCCCCTCGTCCGGAGCACACTCCGTGAGTCGAGCTGAAGGAGCTGCAGGAGGGAATCTGCATCCCTGGTGGGGCTTACTGTCAGCACGATTTAATAAATCACCTGCTACCGGGGCCCTGAGTCCTGCCACTTGGTGAACCTGAGGGATTGAATGAAACTAGACAGTTAAGGTCCTTTCACATTGAGCTCCTGAGACAAAGATGACGCGGTACAAGGTCATGTTGTCAGTTGGGTCACGTCCTCACGTATGTCAGATACCCCCCTGCCGTCATCAGAGTTTAGAAGACGGGCTTTCTGGTTAGGCATGTCTGGGAACAGTTCTCCCCAGCCGTGAGGCTTGGAGAAGTTCTGTCTGACCTCAGTAAGCCTCAGTCTGAACACCTGGGAAATGGGGACATGAGAACATCTACTTCGTAGGGTTGCCGTGAGCACTGACTGAGGTGATGTTTGTGAAGTGCAGCACCTAGCATATGCCAAAGTCACTAAACGTTCATTGCTGCCATGTCCCCTCCGCTGGGTCCGTGCGGTGGGGCTGAATGGGTTGGGCCAGCTCTGCTTCTTACTGCGTGCTCAGAACTACTTTGAATAGGGTAGGAGTGTGATAGGCATACAGTGGGAATCTGAGTATGTCCTTCTGTTTTTAATAGCCCTTTGGTGGTTTTTTAATTACTTTTTGACTAAAAAGCCCTCGGAGGATCCAGCTGTCTCCCTGACTCTCTAGCTGACTCACCGACAGCACCTCTGCTTGCAGCCCTACTAACTGTGCGCTTCCCCAGTGTGGCTGTTGCCTTCGTGCACACTGTCCCTTCTGAGATTCTTTCCTTTCCCTCTGCGTCCCTTCCTTCCCCTGGTTAGCTGATTCCCGTTTCTTCAAGACCCAGCTCAAACACTGGATCCTAGGGAAACCTTCCCCAGCACACACTTCCCTGCTATCACATGTGATCGAGATGACGCTTCCCTGGGCTCCCTATGCACACATGTGGAGTCTTCCCTTCACACTACCGCAAAGACCATATTTTATCCCAGTGCTTGGCATAGAACCGGTAAATACCTGGTGATTGAATATACGAGACACGTTGTGCAGGCTCTTCCTGGGCACCACGCAGGTTGCAGGACAGCTCTTGTCCACTGCCCTCCCATTTCTCTGTACCCCTGCCTGTCTGTGTGATGCGAACCCAGATCTCAGCTGAGTTTAGTGATCCTGGCCCCCTGGGCTTATTTAAATATTTCTTGTTGTTATGAAAGTTTTAGTTCTAGGGAATGGAATACATCTGTCATAGAAAGTCAGAAATCTTTCCCTGCTACTGTTTCTTCAGTGTTTTCCCATGCTAAGTTTTGTGTAAGTAGGATACAACCAGTGCAGTGTCAAAACTACAGCGTGAAATGTTAGAGCTTTTAAGACCAGTGAGATCATCTCCGCTGTAATCTTTGCATGGAATGAAATTGCTCAGGCACCTGGGGCGGGGCTTGTTTGTAAACTAAACTGTCAGCCAGCGGCGGCTCCAGCTTCAGCAGGCACAGTGACCAGCGCTAGCTTGAGGTACGCCGAGTCAGCAGGAAACCAGTCTTCGTCTTCAGGGTGTCACGGACACTGTCGATCACAGGTTCCTACACATGTGCTTTCCTCCTAGGGCCATGCTGCTGACGTGTTTGAGGCCTATACACAGCTTCTAACAGAGATGGTGCTGAGGCTTCCCTACCAAATCAAAAAGATCGCTGACACCAGTTCTCGAATCCCGCCTCCTGTCTTTGACCATTCATGGTTTTACTTCCTCTCAGAGGTAAGTGAGGGGAGCAGCGCCCATAGAGGAGGGGGCACATCGGCCGTGACTGCCTGTGTGGCCCCTTTCATCCTGGCGCTCCCACAGTGCGCCCCCGGCCTCACCCCTGTGCAGTATATACCCCAGGGCAGGGCAGAAGCGGGTGTACAGTTGGGAATGTGTGAAACATGGAGTTTTTCTTGTAGTATCATTTATTGACCATTGTGTCATCCCACACCAAACTGTACACCTCCTTCGGCCCACCCTGTGTGTGGCGAAGCTGGGAAGACGTGCATCAGAGGGAGCCGGCCACCTGACTTCTGGTTCTGCTTGTTGAACTTCCCCCACACATAATAACAGCAGATGGATTTCATGCTTCGCACTCTGTCTGGAAAGCAGAGTAGACTAGTTGAATTAACAGAGGTTCTAATGCAGGGAATTGGTTACATGGCACTGAAGTAGCTAAAAGAGGAGGAGGGAACGCCGAGGTATGCAGAGATAGTAACTACAAGCAGCTACCAGCAGCCTCAAGTATGAAGAGGGTGGCCCAGTGGATCTGAGGGAGGTGCGGCTGCTGGCACCTCCAGAGCTCTGAAGAGAGGGGAGGGAATGGGATGAGGACATTTCTGGAAGCCCTGAAAGAAGCTGATGATTAGAGCCGACTGTAGCTGGTTTGTCCTTGAGTGCTGAAGAGATGGTGGAGCCTGCCAGGGTGAACGGCTCTTGCTGGGGTAGCAGGCAAATGGGAAGAAGCAACTCCTTCCTTTTCCTCCTGCCTTCCAGTGTCCCTCTGGTGCTCCCTAATGCAGAACCCAAGAGGAGGGGCCCAGTTGCACAGACGCAGTGTGGTTAGGATAATTCTGGACTGGACACCACAGAGCAGGGTATATGGTGGGGTGGGAGCCAGCCAAGAAACAATCACCTAGCAACCACAGAAAGCATGAGATTAATTCTGGGAAGAATAATCTGCTAGCAAACTCCAAATGACCACTTGAAGGTGTAGAGCTGTAACAATCTTACCTCTTTAACTACCTGTTTTAAATGAAAGAGAGATTCTGAATTTTAAAAAATATATATTTTAACTCTGGGAGGACCAGAGTGGAGGCCAACTTCCCTGAAGATTCCTGAGTGTTCCAGGGAGGGGAGCAGGAGTACTGCTGTTTTTCCCTCTTTGACTTCTTTCTTCCTATGCCTTTCTCCTGGCCCCTGTAAGGAACACTGAAGTTCACCAGTGGGTAGCTTGGCCAAAAGAAAATAGCTTGGTTTGTGTTTCTCACCAGTTTTTTTTTCTTTAATTTTTTTTTTTTTTGAGAATTTTTGAGTTTATTTGAGCCAAACTGATGACATGGTGGGAAAGGAGCTCAAATGCTTTGGAGAGTAAGTTCTGCTCTCACCAGTTTTCAGGGACAGGTCACAAAACCCCAGGGCGCCTGGGCTGGTGCAGATACAGTTCCAGAGCCCTTGACCGTGCGGTTTCTCCCCTCAAGTACCTGATGATCCAGCAGACGCCATTCGTGCGCCGGCAAGTCCGCAAACTCCTGCTCTTCATCTGCGGGTCCAAGGACAAATACCGCCAGCTCCGGGATTTGCACACCTTGGACTCCCACGTGCGTGGCATCAAGAAGCTGCTGGAGGAGCAGGGGATATTCCTCCGGGCAAGCGTGGTGACAGCCAGCTCAGGTTCTGCCTTGCAGTATGACACACTCATCAGCCTGGTACGAGGTGGTGGGAAGGTTAGGGTGGGGAGAGGGCATGTGACGAGGCTCAGCTGAGGGGGATATGTGGACGGAGCTGCACAGGGCTTGCAGACATGTAGAGGGCATCCCAGCCAGGGTTAAGGTCGGGGTAAATCCAAAATACCCGACTGGGTGCTACACCACATGCAGTTGGCTCCAGGGCCTGCGATTTCCCCTTCATACTCCCACCCCCACCTTGCTTGGCTCCTCGGTTATGAAGAGGGTTGACTTGGGTTTTTTGCCAGTGTCATTTGTTCACGTCATGGACAGGCTCAGTCTGGTATCCCTGCACCTCTGATCATTGTCCTTGGATGCTAAGGACGTGGTGTCCTATGTCTGAAGACTAAGTGGACTTTGGGGAGTAAACTGCACATGGTGCACAGGAGCATCCGGAGAGAACACCTTCAGTTGCACAGGCTCCGAATCTAGCGTCCTTACTATTGTGCTTTTAGGAAGAAAAACGTAGACTGGACTGGGTTTTCAAGTCGTGGCCGGTCTCTCTTGCTACAGTATTGAGTGGTCTGAAGTAGGCCTGAAAGCAGAGGGTCTTTGTATGGTGGGGAGTTGGACATAGGAGGCTCCATAAGAGCCTGTGTGTGAGCGTTGCCCCAGGTTCACCAGGGCATTGGATCCGCCTCGCAGAGAGCACTGTGTTCAGTCCGCATCCAAAGCCAGGGTGAAGGCCCCTCCAGGCAGCAGGTGTGGTACCGGCTGGGCAGGGTTGCTCATTTTCGGTGATTGGTTTGCATTTCAGATGGAGCACCTAAAAGCCTGTGCAGAGATCGCCGCCCAGCGAACCATCAACTGGCAGAAATTCTGCATCAAAGACGACTGTAAGCAGGGCTGCTGCTTTTGGTTGCTATCATTCTTCATTCCTTTGAGAACTATCACTGAGGCTCCCGAGCACTAAACTGGGCGCTAGAGAGAAAGACATGAGCAAGATAGATGGTCACATGCCACCCAACAATGGGGGTGTCTTCTGAGAAGGGTGTCATTGGCTTTTTGTTGTGCGAACATCCCAGGATGCACTGTACAAATCTAGACGGTGTGGCCTGTACACACCTGGGCTGTGTGGGAGGCCACTGTTGTACATGCGGTCCATTGTCGACCAGATTGCCGTTACACGGTGCGTGACCGTGTACACAACTCTGCCTAGCAGAGCAGGCACGTGACAACTAATGAGTGCGAAGGGTCAATAGACAGACTTGGGGTGCTGCAGGGGCAGGAAGTAGGAGTATCTGACCTCTGTGCTGTGATAGTGACGCTAGAGAGGAGTGTATGGAGTTTGGAGAACCATCCTACTCAAAGAAGTAGGGGCAGGGAGCCACTCTCTTCGCAGCTGCCACGACCCTTGTTGGGAATTCCCACGGAGGGTGGAAGTTTTTGGCAGCCTTCAGCAGCCAGAGCTCAGAGAAGGAGCTGGTGCGAGCAGGGCGGTCTTGACCACGTGGCGGAGTTACTCCTGTTCTTGCATGTACGTTGAGTTGTCGTCGTCCTAGAGCTGAGCCCCTGTCCCCTCCACCTGCAGCTGTCCTGTACTTCCTCCTCCAAGTCAGCTTCCTGGTGGACGAGGGCGTGTCTCCTGTGCTGCTGCAGCTGCTCTCCTGCGCCCTGTGCGGCAGCAAGGTGCTCGCTGCCCTGGCCGCCTCGGCCGGGTCCTCCAGTGCTGCTTCCTCTTCGGCTCCCGTCGCTGCCGGCACTGGACAAGCCACGGCACAGTCAAAGTCGTCCACTAAAAAGAGCAAGAAAGAAGAGAAGGAAAAGGAGAAAGAGGGTAAGAGTCACCCTCTTGTCTTGGTCGCAAGGGTGGTATGTTTGCATCTCTCTTGGAGCACAGGTTTATTCTCTCCTGAAGTGGCTTTTATCCTGACAGGCGGCCTAAAACCCGAGTGCCCTTTAGTGTCTATTTTGGTCTCATTTTCAGTTATGTTGGAGACGACACCTTAAACAACGCGACTCCCCATTTCAGGTGACAGTGATAGGAAAGGTCACAGTATGCCGAACGTTTTTTACTGGGCCAAGTTTTTCTGTTTTTCTGTGAAACAGTAACACTTGCTCTGGGACAAGCTTGTCAGTGTTCATTGAGGTGTTTTTAAATGTGCCTTGTAAACCGTTACACACTCTGCAATTGTAAGCCGTTTTACCCGACTTCTTACCATCAGAAAAGCACACGCCTCTCTGCTTCACTGCTTTTCATGGTCCTTGGGGGCCTGAGACGGGTGCTCAGGGGTGGGAAGCGGGGAAGACGGTTCTTCCAACGAATTATGCAGGTCTCTCTGCGCAGGTGTGCGGTCATGTTGACTGTTTCAGAGAGCGGACGTCCAGGAGCACTTTCTCCTCCAGTGGAACTGTTTGTTCAGTGCCAGGCTAATGTTGGCACTTTATTCCATGCCTCTGGGGGGGCATCACTGTGTGTCTGATTTGTGGTCGGCCTCTTCTCCCCCAGGAAGCAACTAAAAGTTGTCTTCACATTTAACCATTTAGTTCAGACCTTTGGACAGGGACAGCCTTCCCTCCCTCTCTACATGGTAGCGTGGGCTCTGGGACCCTAGACTACTTCTCCCTATTCCTTTGCCCTGCTCTTTCAGGCGAGAGCTCAGGCAGCCAGGAGGACCAGCTGTGCACAGCTCTGGTGAACCAGCTGAACAAATTTGCAGATAAGGAAACCTTGGTCCAGTTTCTGCGTTGCTTCCTGTTAGAGTCCAATTCTTCCTCGGTGCGCTGGCAGGCCCACTGCCTGACGCTGCACATCTACAGGTGAGGGCCAGGGCTGTTCTGACAGTCTCCTGGGTCTGCGACCAGAGTGGGCGATGCAGTTCAGCCTTGATTTGACGTTACGTGTTCACGGTCACGGTGTCAGTATTTACAGTAGCCTGAAAGTCCTCTTACCTATTACAGGTTTCTTCATCGAGTTAATCTGCTTTTTAGCTATTAAAGTGATGTCGTAAGCAAAAGCTGATCTGTTCTCCACTAAGAAGGCTGTGTTTAGAAGTTTGTACAATGACAGGCCTGACTCTTTATGCTAACAAAGCTCGGTGACTGCCATTGAGTACTGTTGGGTGGTGGGAATAGGCCACTCCCTGAAGATAGGAGGGGACGGTGCTACATCAGTCAGGGCCGACTATCAGAAGAGCAACAAAAGCACTAGTTGTGGGGAAGTAGACGTGTCCACAAGAACAGTGCCTGGGCCTCGCTGCTCAAGAACCTCAGGGTTTCTGGTGCTTGGTAATGTGAACTGCCATCTCTCTGCAGAAACTCCAGCAAATCTCAGCAGGAGCTCCTGCTCGATCTGATGTGGTCCATATGGCCAGAGCTCCCAGCCTATGGGCGGAAGGCTGCCCAGTTTGTGGACTTACTCGGCTATTTCTCCTTGAAAACCCCACAGACAGAGAAGAAGGTAAGCTGCTGCTTCGTGGTCAGAGAAGCCAGCTTGCCATTGTTAAGCTTTTTTCTCTTAAGAACCTTATGACCAACCCAAAGGTGGTGCATATATGAAAGCGCGCACACACACACACACACACACACACACACTCTCTCTCTCGCTCTCCCTCTCTCTCTCTCTCCC